>MJUU01074208.1:11782-22377 GCA_002080025.1 Modiolus philippinarum
TATATATATATATATATATATATATATATACTCTTGTTTTTGATACTATTGTTTCTTACTTTGGTTTTCATTCGAATTGCTTGTTTTTTTTTAAGTTTGTTTATTGCAGGGTTGGTGTTTGTTGCTTGTTCTTTTTGAGTGGGCGCCTTAGCAGCCCCACGCAATTAGTATTAGAGAGGTTTGACAGGATGCTATGGAGGGGCACGTGACTTCGAGAATTGTGGGAAAGTGCCTCTAAGAAGGGAAGAGATAAAATACTTTAGTAATTGAAAGCAATGGCGCCTCTTAGGGATAACGTCTCAGGCAGGGCGGTTAACATCCGTGTTTTTGTTTGTACAAACATTCCCCAAGTGACATTGATCAGCCAGTGTATTGCAAGATAAGGAATATAAACATCGTAACATTAAATCATTATACAGCCGTGTCGTCCTCAGCAAACAAAAATATGGTCATGCATCATTATTATTGAACTAAAATTAAATCTTGTCAAAATTGCGAAAAGTTCACTTTTTGTTCGCTTATTTTCAATGACTTCCGTTCGTTATATCAATATCGTAAGCGACATATTTCGTAACCACTACATCAGACATTTAAACAATATAGTTTGCTGCACCACTGCACTATAATTACATTGTTAAATAACAATCTAGTGTTGACAGTTTTCACACACACCTAAATTGATATGCTATTGTTTAATTTTAATCAATGAAATTCCTTTCTCTGCTGTTAGGTACTTTTATAAAGTCATTCAAGCTCTTTAGACGTGTTCCTAAACTGCCCATATATAATTATTAATAGACGTTTACAACTCTTTCCCAATATTTTTTTCTGAAGTCAACTTTTTTTAAGACAATGCTTGTCTGAAAATGATTTTATAGGCATGTCTTTGACAGGAAATATGGTGGACAGGTGTCTGTCTGTCTGTCTGTCTGTGCGTCCGTTCACAATTATATAAAAAAAAAATGTTTCGATCATAATGCCCCGCTCAGAAGGAGTTGGGGAATGCTGCAAATTGCGCAAAGTTCTTAATTAAAGTAACAAGAAATGGTGATTGCCAAGTTTCGTGCTATGCACGACCTTTCATTTTACTAATAATTTCTAATTTTGTGAAAAGTGAAAGTGTTTTCAACCTTACAGTGCAAGAATTATGACAAAAATATTTTCTCCAACTATTTATCCACGAAAACGTGTTTTTGGCTAAGAACGCCAATTTTGGCCCTTAAAAACCCTGCCGTACATCCTATTTTTTGCAGTTAGGTGGTTAATGTTTTCCTTTTACAATTATTTGAAATGACCTCCGACTGTACAAACGTTGGTTGGTGTACCTTTCGCAGAATATAGCCTGTGTGTCACAGGCAAGTCCGTAAAACAGGGGTATAGTACTTTCGAGTATTTAAGCATCTTTAATTTTTCCTTGAAAAGGGTGACCAATCAGCTAGCTTCATATATTTTTAGTCTTCGCAATCGCATTTCCTTTCTAATATGTAGTATGGGGACACTATTTTCGTCAAAATTCAGGAATTCAAAGAAAATAATAATAAAAAAAACTAATATCCAGTTTATCAAGGACAGGGCTTTTATTCCTGTCTACATCTTGATGTCACCCGAGTGTCTTCAACAAGAGGTGAACAATATTCACCCCATCAAACAAGATCAAGGAGACCCCTAGCGTTCTCTTAAGCGGTATTCTTGACAAAAATTATATCAAGGTCACCCCCGTGCTTCTAACCCGCCATGAACTACAAACAGATATATAATCCATGATTTCTACAGAACCATAGTTATAGTGCTATCTATATATGCGGTTCATCGGATTTCACAGAATGATACATTCAGAAGATTATGGAGCGATAGTTGTGAGTGGAATGTTACATATGGAATATAGGACATTTTGTTTTTGATATGGCCTTTATCACGACCAGTATCAAGTGAGCCCGTTAGGGCGAGCTTGATGCCTTACGCCGTGATAAAGTCCGTATCAAAAACAACATGTCCTATATTTCTTTTATCGGTAATTCACGAAATGATAAGTACATGTAAAACTACATGCTAAGTGGAATAAAGCTGAAATTTCTATTTAGCACAGTTAGTCTATTGTTAATTGCAATATTTTTTATCGATTCTTCATTCAACGTATTACGCGTATGAACACTACAAATAGTACAAAATATGACGTCAGCATAGCAACCCGCACGTGACGCCTTCACAGTGACCTAATAATTTCGTGATAATGTCCAGTTTGGTGGTGCTGAGATTATCAATCTGTGGATCAAAGGAAATTCATACACATTACCGATAAGACTGTTTTGTTTTCATGCGTTACTTCGTTTGGTTCTTTTGCGTTGCTTGTCTTCAGTCATTTCTTTTAAAAAGTAATGCACCAAGAACAAACTATAACTCAACATTAAATTCAGCAAGTTAATATATCAAGAAGCCTTCCAAACAGCCAAAAAATGTTTTATCATTATATTTCAAATTAAAAAGACCAATTGCGACATCACAGATCTCATGAACATCTATTAAACGAATGCCAAAATATCCGAGTTATTGAATAAATTAGTTTCTGCATATGTCCATTTCGACAATTTAGGTATAATCGGTGCATCTAAAATGTTAACATTTGGAAGCCCATTACCTTAACGATGTTAAAAACTGATAGAGAACAAATAACCAAATATGATCTAAACTGAAAGCCAAAATCAGCTAATGACAGAGCTTTGCATGATGGAGATATTCCTTATTTTTTTTTAAATTCTTTAAAAATTCTTCACGTCTTCACGGATTTGACTCAACCCCGGATTGACTCACTGATAGTGTGACGGGTGCCGCTAGCGGAGCAGGACATGCTTACCCTTCCGGAGCACCTGATGTCACTCCCGGTTTTCATGGGAGTTCACACTATGAGTGCCTTAGTTCTTAATGTTATCTTTTTATTTCCGTGCATTGTAGCTGTCTCACGTCCTTGTTTTGTCTTTGTTTTTATCTGTTACCGTTTCTGCCATGTCTTTGGACTTCGATTTTTGTAGTCATCGCTTCCCTTGTTCCTTCGGTATTCTACTGCCGTTGTATCAGTCCCTTGTGGAAAAATTTGAAGTTTCGGTCCAAACTTCAGTATCCCTGATAAGTATACTGAACAGTAAAAGAAACGTACCATTCTTGCGGTTCAGAATACTTTCCGCGTCATTCTGGCTTAACAATGGGATCAGTTTTACACGGAGAATTACATCCAAGTTAAGCTGGTCGCTATTAAGGGTGTGTTACACCGAAAAAGAAAGGGAGAACTGATAATTTTGTGTCAATAAATTTTGTTGATATATATTTTTCAATGTTTGGAAAACAACAGTATTATAATCGACGTAATCGTACAGTGTAGTATTTACACAACGTTGACATATATAACCCAATAATATATCACTCGGACTAACTTGATATGTTATATATGGAATACAGGTAAAGTGTAGAATTTCCAATCCATAATGACAATTTCCTGAAAATCCTTATTTCCTGGAAATGTGCCAGATTAACAAATGGAAGCGAAATAAAAAGTTTAGATTATTTGAAATTACTTTTAGATATGATACACGTGTCGATACCGTGGGGCTTTAAAGCTTGAGTACAGTAAATAAAATTGGTGCTTTAATTGCATTAGCTAAAACTGACACCTGATCCAGTCGTAAAATACGGGACTTTCGAGAAAGGAACTCTCGTGTAATTCGGTCACCTCTAATACCAGTGAGACGGATTGACTGAATTCTTGGCGAATTGAAATAAATATAAACCACATAAAAATCAAAATGTATATGAAACTGAAGTGTATACTTTTAATTGTTCCTACACGACAATCCTTTAACTAAATTTTAATTTCAAAAACAAAACAAAACAAAAAACAAACAAAAAACAAAACAAAAAACAAAAACAAAAAACAAAACAAAAACAAAACAAAAAAAAGACAAAAAAAAACCAAAAAAAAAAAACAAAAAAAAAACAAAAACAAAAACAAAAACAAAACAAGACAAAAAAAAACAAAACAAAACAAAAAAAACCAATTAACCTAAAACGCTACAAAAGATTCAATCCCTTAGCTCAACAGTGTTCATTAATTAGTGATTCCCTCTCAATGTATTGATTTTTTTTAGTATAGTATCAGAACTTAAACATTTTTTCAATTGCATTTTTTTCCCTTAATCCGCAAAAGTTTCCTCTTGGATTTTGTATATTATGTATATTGTTATGTTTGCAAAAGATCAATAAATTAACAAATTTTAGAAACAAAGATAATCAAAGGCCATTTAACAATTGAAAGAAATATAAGAAAATTGTATTTAAATGACCACATGGAAACTTGTAAATGTAGCATGAAACGTCGAAAAAATCAAAATAAGAGGCCATTTTTGAACGATCAAAACTAATGAAATTGAACAGATATGCATTTACAAATGGGTTGAAATACGATGCATGCAGTTTTCACGCATAGCCCTTACACTGCAGACAAAGTACCTTTGTATATCAATAACATTTTACGCCTTATTGCAACATTTTCGTAACAAATCTTGATTTGACAGTAAAAAGTATTTGTTCACAGGCTGCATATTTACCGTCAAATCTACGATTGACGCCCTCGGGTATTCAAAGTACTGTTTTTTGCTAAATTTTAGTTCCTAACATGTACAGGAGGATACGGAAGCCCATAGGGGACCTCTAAAGAACAGAAATAAAAAAAAATTGTATCGTTATCTCGATATATATATCGTTATATCGATATAATTATATCGTTATCTCCATATAAATAAATCGTTATCTCGATATAATTATATCGTTATCACGATATATGTTGATATCGTTATCTCGATATATTCATTTCGTTATATCGATATAATTGTTTCGTTATCTCGATATAATTATATCGTTATCACGATATATGTTGATTTCGTTATCTCGATATATTCATTTCGTTATATCGATATAATTATTTCGTTATCTCGATATAAATATATCGTTATAACGTAAATTATATCGTTATAACGATATTTTATTGTGGTATATTTCAAGAGAAATTACAATTGTATGAAACCTATTCGCGTTACATTATAATTTTTAATTCAGTTAAACAGAATGAATTGATTTATATTATAGTTAATTGTCAGCTTATGCTAGGTTTACACTGCCGATCAGATCAACTCGATCAACTCGAACATGCTGTTTTATACCGATCAACGTCATAAAATTAATTGATCGAGCTAGCTCACGACGTCCATTTGACCTTTACCCGGTTGAACACGACTAACACTCGACCATTCTCGATCTCTTTACGATTCTCGTACGACTTATGCTCGACTCTTGTTCGACCAACCAGACTCCTACGCCAATTAGACCAAACTTGTTACGATTGCCCATGGATTGTCCCTTTTCAAAATATATAGAATCTGCCATATCTTCAGCTAATACAAGAAGACAGCTAACAGAGCTAAAGATTAACATGGTATCCGAAGGATCTTCTCTGAATTCACTGGACCAATAACAATCAAAATTGTTCAAAATAGTCCTTTCGTTATTCCCTTTCAAAAAAGTATCTATCTTATCTGCATGCAATCCAAGATGAATGACAACGGAGAACATAAAATGACATTCGACCCTTCTAGGATATTCATTCAAAGATCTTCTACTCTGAAACGTCTTTGCCAATTCGCCAAAATTGAAATCAATAGTCCTTGGCTGATAATGTCCGGCAGATTCTCATCATATCAAAGATGGTCATCAGCCAAAATGAATATTTTTATCCCCACCACAAGACGAAATGGGGAGTTATATTACAAAAATAAATATTGACATAATGTGAAGTAAATGAACACGAGACAAAGTCTCTACAATACATCATGGTAAAACCAAGTAATGGAACATTGGTTTTATTGTGGTTCATTATTGAAACACAGACGGACATAATCTGACCAGTTTGTGTTTCAATAATAAATCCTAATGAACGAATTAATAATATGATAAATATTAAAGACAAAAACCTGCTTCATCTCATTTCTAAACCCCGAAATACAAAGTGGTGAGATATTCTGTTCACCCTCAGCACGTGTACATCCGTCCGTTCGCCTGTCTATTTGTCCGTTCACTTGTGAGTAACAGTAAACACCTTCAACTAGTAACAATCCAGAAGCAAACTTAACTAGAAAAACACAAATGAACAACAGAAAAACGTAGATAACGATAACAACTCGGAATAGCCGGACTTGGTACCGGCACAAGCAAAAACTAGCGTTAGGGTTAAACCGGTTCCTGGGTATCCACACTTCATGCATATTTACTTCATATTCTGTTATTATAAATATTTATACCTCACCATATCGTCGTATTGTGGGAAAAAACTGCTTAAATTTATTACGTTGTATTTTAGTTCGACTATCATATAAATCAAATATAACTTTAAGTACATTTCTTACCCTCGTTTTTATTGAAATGAGGTTAAAAATGTCAAAAACTGATAAAAAAATCCAGAAAAACTTGGACGTAATTTACATTCTTAACGTAATAGGGGATATTGACAGGATATTCTTCATGATTCCATTAAATTGGCTTTGGGATCCAATGACCTGAAGATATAACAGGTANACAAGGAATAGGCCAATACAGGATTATTCCGGCTTGAAAATCAAGTCAATTCCGCATCCGATTCGTGTTACACAAATGCGCCAATCGAATGCGCCGTGTATTAGTGTCGATCTACCTTAACTAGAAAAACACAAATGAACAACAGAAAAACGTAGATAACGATACGAACTCGGAATAGCCGGACTTGGTAGCGGCACAAGCAAAAACTAGCGTTAGGGTTAAACCGGTTCCTGGGTATCCACACTTCATGCATATTTACTTCATATTCTCTAATTATAAATATTTATACCTCACCATATCGTCGTATTGTGGGAAAAAAACTGCTTAAATTTATTACGTTGTATTTTAGTTCGACTATCATATAAATCAAATATAACTTTAAGTGCATTTCTTACCCTCGTTTTTATTGAAATGAGGTTAAAAATGTCAAAAACTGATAAAAAAAATCCAGAAAAACTTGGACGTAATTTACATTCTTAACGTAATAGGGGATATTGACAGGATATTCTTCATGATTCCATTAAATTGGCTTTGGGATCCAATGACCTGAAGATATAACAGGTATGCTGGCCTGTCACTGATACTGCCGATGTCTACTGAAATCTATGATGATTCCTTACCAAACGCTTCGGGGAGTTTTGAGTTTGATTTTTATTTTATTTTTATTCTATTGATATTTTACCAGCAGACTAGGCTCCTTGAGCTGGCCGGCAGTTTCTCGACCCACCTTTCTAAATAACCTTTTGTCTTATTCTTTGTTTCTCAAGATTCTGGTCTTGGGTTTAATTTGTATGTTTATTATACTATAGGGAAACGGGGTAGAGAAAAGGGGAGGTTTGGGTACCCATAAACCGGTTTAACCCTACCGCTAGCTCTTGCTAGTGCCGGTACCAAGTCCGGCTATCCCGCGTTCCTATCGTTGTCCATGTTTGTTTTTGGCTTTTTATTGTTTTTCTTGTGCGGTTCACTGGTGTATTGTGACATGTGATTATCGTTTTTTTTTTGGCCATTGTAGGTGTTTCCTGTTATCTTTTCTACATTAATAAATCCTGTTTAAAAAAATCAAGCGTAACGCGAATACTTTTCCATACAATCGTAATTTTTCTTGAAAATACAAAACTAATTAAATGGTTATAACGATTTTATTTTAACGAGATAACGATATATTTATATTGAGATAACGAAATAATTATATCGAGATAACGAAATAATTATATCGAGATAACGAAATAAAAATTTATCGAGATAACGATATAAATATAGCGTTATAACGATATAGATAAATTGAGATAACGATTTAATTATATCTAGATGACGATATATATATCGAGATAACGATATAATTTTTTTTTAATTTTTGTTCTTTAGAGGTCCCCTATGGGCTTCCGTAGGAGGATGATAAAATAGCCAGTTAACATAAAAAAAAATGCAATTTTAAGCAACATGATTTTTTTTTTTACATTTCTTAAATTCTATTTCCGACGTATAGAAGCAATAAACAATGGTTTATGTCGCTGTAAATGACGTATGTGTATAAAAACTGTCATTTCCAGTTCCGGTTTTTTGTCATATACTTGCAGATTTGATACGGGTTCATGAGGACGAACAATTAAAATATTTGAAAATAAACTTTTAATTTAATTGACAACGTAATTAACGGTATAAATTTAATTTTTAAACATTGCATGATAGGAAACATGTACAGTGGTTGAAAATTAGAATCACATGCAACAATCTGCCAGAAAACTATACAGAAAGAAACACAAATAAGACAAAAGACAAATGTAAACAAAAATAGGAACTCGGGACAGCCGGACTTGCTGTCGACATTAGCGAAAGCCACCGGTAGGGTTCAACCGGTTTATGGGTACCAAAACCCCCCTTTATCTTTCCCATTTCCCTATAGTATAATATAATATCTAAATTTTGCAAAATTTTGTTTAAAACTAAGGAGTATCTCCCTCATGCATCCTTAGCTGAATTTTGGCTTACCTATTTAGACCCTTTTGGTTATTTGCTCTCTATCAGTTTTAACATGTTTTTGGTTAATGGACTTCAAAATGTTTTGGTTTAATCTGCACTGATGAGACAAAAGTTGTCAAAATGCGCATATGCAGAAAATAAATTAACAGTAACTTCGGTATTTTGTTATTTATACACACGAATAAACCAAAGACATAAGTAATCATTAGCATACTTGGAGAGTCATTCTAACAGGTAAAGTGTCTTCATATCTAAACTGCTAAAGAAGGAAACAAAAAAAAAATAAATAAATAACTTAAGAGGTGTATAATCCGATATCCTGCATTTTGATCATTTTCACATTGCAGAAATGATGTTTGTGGTATTCAACAGTATTTTCAGCATGAGCAAAAGTACTTGCGTTTTTCTCTGTTTTAATTTTACTTTCGAAATTAAAATCATTTTCTGTAAATTAATTTTCACTTTCTCATTCACTAAATAATTAGACTTAGTTTTCATAACATGATCATTTTGTTTTGCGGTTGGATATACACTGTTGTGTACCGATTTCCACAACACATACATGTAGTTATAAGTTGGTAAGTTGTTTTTTTTTGTTGTTGGTTATTATTATTATTTTTTAAGGGGGGGGGGGGGTCTGTATTGTTATTTGCTAATGCTTGCTTTCGATTTATACTGATTAATCTAGAGATGTCCAAAAATAAGTAGAGAGCAGAATTAGAGATGCGAAAGAAAGTGGTGTGGACTTCAAGAACATGAATACAAGTTTGAAAATAGTCGCTGATAAAACGGTGTTGAATAGCCTTTTTCCCCATGTTAATTTTTCATCGGGGAAACAAGATCGAACCTATCTTATCCAATGGGAGGCATTTTCTCCGGAGAAACTGTATTATGTGTACAGATTGTATTTCTCTATGCTAAAATTTTCCTATAAATGTACAATGCACATGCTTAGCTTGCAAATCAAACTCAAAGTCCTTGAGAGCATTCTGTATTAAATTGCTTTATTGCATGAATTGATTTTAAACCATATTTATGTAATTACATCAATAAATTTATTTTCTTTGAATTTTGATTAGAGAAACTTTTGGCTCTCATATCCAGCTAAAAGGGGGTTTACATAATTCAGCTTTTCATTTGTTAATCTCCTGGAAATTAGTTTCCGAGCCATCATTATATTATTGATAACTTAAATTTTGAATATTTGGCCAACAAGAAACATAAACACATAGAAAAAACACTCCAACCACACATATTGCTTCAATTGAAACATATATTGAACATTGAGAGTAATTTGGGTTGACATTTTGGGTGAATTTGATTGTGCTTTGATTAATTTTTGGTTCGATAAGAGAAAGTATTGAAATGGCTAGATGTGCATCTTTTTTTCCAAATGAAGTTTTTTTCTGCAGCATAAGCATTGAAAGCTTTCTTTTCACTTCTATATCCCATCTATGAAGGTTTGCAAAAACGTCGCGAATACCATCGAAGATGTTTCGGAAAAACTTGCGTATACGATCCTTGAGGAAAAACTGGACTAATAATTTTTTTTATCATTAGAACCGACGGAGAATACTATATTCTGCATATTTTAAATAAGGAAAATAAGTAACGATGCAGAATATACCCTCTCTGAAAGACTGCTGCATGATAACGGCATCTTACAGTTTGTTCGACTTATATTTATATGTACAAAATGTATATCAAGCAAATACGACCCTGCGCAGAAGATGGACAAGGAAGCCGTTTTTAGTTGCAGGATATCATAACTAATTCCATCCCCTTCGTAAATAACAATGTCTTGGTGTAAGAATTAAATAAAGCAAGAACTCACTTAAAGCCTTATTTTGCCGCATCTTAAAACAATCGCTAATTTTCTTACCTAGTGCCTGTATTGTGTACGACAAGTAAAATTCAAACCTTTGTACAATGTGTTAATGTGCATACTGTTTTGTTCGGCCGACCGGTTTGGATTCTACGTCCATGGTACTCGTTTC
>MJUU01074208.1:22384-49984 GCA_002080025.1 Modiolus philippinarum
CCCCCCCCCCCCCAAAAAAAAAAATTACGGTTTCTTGAAAATATCGTTCAGTATGTTCATTTGCAATTTTTTGTCAATTTTGTTTCTACAATGTACATGTAAGTTCTTTGCGATTTTGTTTAAGAGGGTTCGCTACTCTATTTGGAAATAAATAGGATTTCAAAGAAACATGATTTTTAGTTAGGAAAATAAAAAAGAAGTAATTAATTGAAAAAAAAATTGATAGGTTGATGCTCTAGTTTTTGAGATTTAAGTGATTGAAAATTTGGAGGGAAACTGAACTCCTCTGATTTTTCATAGGATTAACATTAGCAAGGTTTAATTATGATTTAATTTGACAGAATAAATATGATTCAATAATTTTTTACAGAATGCTCAAAAAGATGTATAGAACGAAATTATGGAAAAAATACGGGGTCAATGTGCAAAAAAAATATAATGCTTTTAAATGGATGAAACCTGAGGACTCCGAAAATCTGACAGAAATCCTAAAACATGAGAAGCAAACCTCCTTAAACTATGTTTCTCACTGACAACCATCCTCGATGAGGTACAGACCTTTATAATACCTACATTGCATTTTGAACGGACTAGCTAAGTACAATTGTGACTAGTTTTTGGATAATTTGACCGGTAGTTTCAGAGAATAGGTTCTTTGAATGTGTTTTCCATAGGGTGCAATATTGTATGTTTCCTCAAACAACTATCTTGGATGACGTACGGACCTTCAGATACCTTTTAAGGAACAATCTGAGGCCAATAGTGATCAAGTTTGGTTCCTATTGGCCTGATGGTTTCATAGAATAAAAAGTTTACAACGGACGGACGGACGGACGCCAAATGACAGCAAAAGCTCATATAGCCAGGGGAGCTAAGGACATTATTTTGTTATACATACAATATCGAATTAGTACTCAGGAGATTTTGTAAAACAAAAAACAAATGCTTTATTTAACGTCGATAAAAACAAAGCGACAACATTAACTGAGGAGAGCAAATTTGTAGCCTTCGGGCTGTTTTTATCCTCGTAAAATAGATAAAGCATTAAGGTTAATGAGGACGCCATACCCAGAAAAAAAAATACCATTTAATTTTCTTTGTTTTTGGATATATTGTAGTACTATATTTAGTTTTTTTGTTATGTGAAATTTTCAAACCCTCTTTCCAGGGTTTTTCTCGAGATATATAGGACAAGAGTTACCTTGATGTTTATGAGTAATAACAACAACGATATATTAGGGAAGACTGTAATGTGCATGTTGTAAGTAGGGGGAAATAACCATCGATGGTATAAGTTCTGAGTATTGAATATGTGATAACATTAAATAGACTTAAATCTTGCCACCTGGTTGCTTCAACATTACTACAGTACGCCCTTCACTTGCAAAGTTTTCACGCCTTTTTGGCCATTGTCGGACCATATTTCATGCCATGAACAAAAGTGTGTTATTTAATTTTTTTTCATTGAATATATCATTTGGAGTCACAACAATACTATATTAAAAAATCAGTATGGCAAACCAGGCTTTTAAGAGACCTACAGGCATTCAAAGTTGACAGCATTGCCTTCCTCCCCTCAAACAATTTTGCCGTCACTAGAACAAAAACCAGAAGTAATGTCATCGGCTCTGCTTTTAACACCAAAACCAAAACCAAACTAACATAGTCATCTGACTGTATACGGACTTCACTTGACTAGAATAGATACTTTCTTGCCTACTGTTAATCATACAATGTAAACGCGAAAAAGGTTGTCATCTACAAATTATAATTAAGTGATATATTGTGTGATAGTTTGACACGTGACCCCACAGGAGTCAAAGACGGATAAAGGAGCGCGTATATGGGACCGGAAGCAGTATGTATTTCCTGTTGGCCACCATTTTCACCGGGAATGACCTAATATGCTATATATATAGATAAATTTTGGATGACGTTGACTATATGAAGGAGTTGATTTTTCTCATATTTTCTTGTTCCAAACTTCCAGGGAGTGACCTTTATAGATCGGAAATCAGTAGTTGCTTGTTGTTTGGAGTATTTCTATCACGTCTGCATCAATTGTTTAGAAGGGGGACTGTTTTTGTTGTTCCAGGGTAATTTCCCTCTTCCCACAATTTTCAAGTTTAATTAGCTAGGCTATGGAATAGCCTAGCTATGTAGATAGTTCTTGGGGAGAAGTGAGGAGTACGCTTGCGCAGTGAGGAGAACGCATGCGCAGAAGACTATTGACCAATAGGAATTTCAGATTCTCGAAAATCAAAATGGCGTCCAGTTTCGTCCTGATAAAACGGGGCGGGGTTTAATTTTTCTGTTTCCTTGTGGAAGTTGAAAAGTATTATACACTTTTACTATAGGTGGTACTGGGAACAGGTTTGTAGAGGATGATGGGATAGGTATTGCAATATCGCTTAGCCAGATTTATAAATATAGATATGATGAAAAGAATAAGAACAGTAATGTATAAATTTAAAACCAGAAGTTAATAAATAAAGATGAGGTATTGAGCAATAATCAATAATATATAAATACTATAAAAGACTTTTCAATTGTGTTAAATAAAGCATGATTGTAGTTTGTTGAGATACTTAGGCAATGGAGAACGAAAGGTGGAAAGAGATAGAATTGCGTTTTTGCGGAAGAATAAAGAGCTACCGGTGTTTATTTGTGTGTGCTGTAAAAGGTTTATAATTGTATCAATCATATTAAATTAAGCAAGTACTAACTAGGTGCATATTTATTTGTTGTTGACCAACATGTTGTGGTCATAGCATGCTGCGCTAGAAAAACCCCTCAGTTACATTGGTTGTAAGGATTGTCTGTGAAACCTGAAGCCATAGTTGAAGTATTAAATGCTCAGAATTGCTAGAAAGCATTTACACAAATGCACTGCTTCAATACATGTATACATTTTAGTTAATAAAGTTTGTCTCTGTTGAGGGATAAAAGATAAAAAAAAGCAACACCCTAGGAGAATGCAAAAACAGAAAAAAACAAAACAAAAGCACGAAACTACTTTGAGTTGCTGTTGGCAAAAAAATGAGAGGTTTTATCGAATCAGTGACTGTTTTATCACATGTGCAGACCAATAGAAGAAATTACAAAGAATACCGAGAAAGGCTTACTTCAAGTATTGATTTGAGTATACAAATACATCATGAGCCACCACACCCTTGTCAATCAAACACGCAATTTTCTATCCAAGGCTATTCCATAGCCTAGCGAATCGTTTTTATTTCATAAAAACCATTATCCGATTTATATCGTCCACTTATGTTTATAAAGTCCCCTCGTGTTTTCTAGTTATATCATTATTACCTATTTTCTTATCCTTTTGTGTACCTTTTTTTCTTTTTCACAACTATCTCTCTATTTCATTAAATTTTTAACGAAGTTATTTTCCCCTTTTCAGCACTTTTACTGTGTTATTTTATTATCCTTTTCCACTTTATTTCAAGATAATCCCCCTTTTTCATCATAATCGAAGCAATTTGAATTTTTCCCACCATTTCGATGTTTCCATGGCAACGGTCGCCATTTTGATATTTTAAAGACCAAAATTCGTTTCTACACATGCTCAGTAAACCCGGATAATCCAGTCGTTATATTCCACTCACTACGATGATAAGTTTTGAGTTTGATTTTTTCTTCCGTAGTGCGGCAGTGTTTTACCAGCAGACTAGGCTCCATTAGCTAGCCGGCAGTTTAGCGGCGAGAACCCCTTGACCCATCTTTCAAAATTACGTATTGTCATATTCTCTCCTTTCAAGATTGTGGTCATGGAGTTAGTAGTCTACCTGTATTGGGTTTTATTCGTATGTTTACTAACCTATAGGGAAACGGGACAGACAAAGGGGAGGTTTGGGTACCAATAAACCGGTTTAACCCTACCGCTGGATTTTGCTAGTGCCGGTACCAAGTCCGGCTATCCCGAGTTCCTATCGTTGTTTACGTTTGTCTTTTGTCTAATTTGTGTTTTTTCTGCAGATCGTGACGTGTAATTATGATTTTCAACCATTGTAGGTGTTTCCTGTTGTCCCCTTTATTTCATTCATGTTACGAAATTTATATAAACAAAGTGTACTTTTATCATCAATACAAGTTCACCAAATGAAAAGACTAAACAGTTAGGATAGTACTACTTAAAAAACGAGATCCGGAAGATTGGGCCTCCTTTTCAGTAATCCGTCGTGTGTCATATATTAGATATGAAAAATATAAATGTCATGTTCCTTCGGAGATAAATAAATCAACAACAGAAAGTGAGATGGTGACCAAAAAAAAAAAAAAAAAAAAAAAAAAAAACAACAACAACAACAAATACTGGGTGATGACCAAAATACATTGTAATTACCACTGGAAAATTTTCTTTTTTGCACTTCTCTTGTTTTGAGAGGCTATTAGTTAACGTAGATTTTTATTATAGATATATATTGAAACTCATTTGGCTATTCAAATAGTCATCTGCATTGTATATTCCGTGTACTATGTGTAATTCGTCATAATGATGAGTGAATTTTCACAGAATCGGAGATAAGCTGTGGTACAAAATACAAATGTTGATAATTTTACTGGTCACATGCAAATAAAGTATTTAATATTTTCAATAGTCATATAATGAATATTTAACGTACATAATGTAAATCCCCCTTGAGTTAATTTAGCTGACCAATACAATTTTATAATCAAAACGGATCAATAGGTCGAAAGTATAAACTGACTTGTGTTCCTGGTGATTGAATTTATATATTCCCCTTTGACAAATATTCGGAAGAAGTATGAATATATATTACATGAGTAGTTGTACTATTCCGTGTTAATGTAAGTTAATATATATTTACACCATGATTTTTTCAAACTTCATATACAGCTCGTTAAAATATTCAGGTTTGGTCTTTCTCGACTTGGAACATTTTTTTCTGTCATGAATTTTACGGATTCATGATCAAGCAATTATGAATCAAAGCTCCGATGGAGCTGAATCTCGAAGCCCTGAAATTCTACATGTGGCAAAACTTCGTAGTCATTCAAAGAACTACTGCATACGTCTGCATGTATTAAGTTATAGTCCGTAATACTTGAAAATAATCGGAATGTGTGATTTCGCATGTTGATTTCATTGCAATTATATATTATGAAGCGCATTTGACCACTTATTGCGATTTTAAAGGCGTAAAAACTTCTTAAAAGGAAACCGCAAAGCGAGAGCCTTTTAAGAAGTTTTCAGTCTTTAAAATCACTGTAACTGGCCAAATTGCGCTTGATTATTAATTTGTGCGAAAATTCGAACGAACAAATAGCGATGTTTGTATGAAACATTTACTACACTATTTTAAGAATACACACTACAACGACTCGTTACTATCAATGGGGACATGTTTGACCTAAATAAATAATTTAAATCATAATTATAGAACTCTATTAAGCACTAATTGATACTCAAAACAATAAATACGTTACTGACTTTGAAAATTTATAAACGTAATTTAATAAACTCAATGTTATAATACTAAATTTATCGCGCTTCTGGACACGTGTACTTATGTAAACTTTAAATATAGATCGCTTCAGCTGTGTGAATACACATATGACGTGTTTATCGTATGTTTCATTTTAAACCAATAAAAACATCTTATAAAGGTCAATGGGCGTGTTTTCCCATCAACCATTCATTTTCTATAAGCAACGAGTAAAAAAAAACGAGTAATTTGATTAACATGTATATTGTTTTCAGTTTAATAAAACAACACTGTATTCAACTCAAGAAAATGAAGAAATATAACTTAAATACTAAATGTATCCGATTTTGAAAGGAAATTGCGCACTATATTTTATTGGAAGCACGAAGATCATCTTTTAGAGCTGTTAATAGGCTTGAAGCACGTGATTTTTTCTTGCCATATCAATATCTCTCCAGCCATTTCATGGCTTCGAGATAAAAATGAAGATGTTTAATGCAAAATTTAATGAAGTTAAAAGTTCAAGAAAAACTGCCATCAAAATGTATCACTTGGTTATGGACCATTTGATTTTCTTGGTGGAAGGATATGCACTGACTAGTGCCTGGGTTGAAATTAAATAACTTGGCCCCAAACGGTGTATTGGAGAAAAACCTTGCTCAGCAAATTTTAACTGGTATAGTGCATATAGGAAAAATAATCTGGCCCCACGAATTTGGCCAAAAACGTTTCCCGGTGAAAAGATAAAAGTTTGAAGCTTACTTCATTACATTGCCGCTTTTAGGTAATTCCAAAAATATAAAAAGCCTATTACACACGTGTATCATGAGTTCATTTGTTTAACGAAGCAATATTGTATATTCAATATTATACCCACATATTTTTCAAAGGAGTAGGGACATTAAGGGCCTTATTTGGCCTGAAAAATAGATTTGGTTGAATTCACAAAATTTTCAGATTGAAATGTTCTATGGGTATGGCTTTTCAGTAAACAGTACCATTTCTCAAATGTTGATAGGAAAAATGAAAGAATATGGAGTGATTGTACATGTGACAAAAACGCACACGATACATAGAAAACTCCAGTTTATCAAGGACAGGGCTTCTACTGAGTTTTTAAGTATAGATGAAGGGACAAATTGAAGATTTTGTCGAAAAATGACAAATTTGACTAATTTCGACTACTTGTTCTGTATAGGAAATATAGAGCACATGCAAGAACCACAAAAATATTTATATGAGAGGTTCAAATCATTTGTACCAATAAGGTGGTAAATTATTTTATTGGTTCTTTAATGTGCTCGATGTTTCTCGTTAGGAAAACTGTTCGAAAATCTGCCAAATTCGGTATTTTTCTATGAAAATACTCAAAAGTAGCCTTTTCTTGACGTCATCGGTTCTAACTTTTGTATTTTTTCTGTAAATGGGATCTCAACTTTAAAACGAACATGAAAGAAAATATTGAGGTGCAACTTAAAAAATCACTGGAATCTTGGGCCAAATCAACCCCTTATCGCATGTTGTCCTTTATTTGTGAGAGTGCATGGTGGATTTTTTTCATATACATTTTTGTAATATGTCATGTTTCATTTACATTTCGCAGGACGAACAACCAATGTCAATGGTGGTTGCATTTTCGATGTACGTGTAATATGTAGTTTATAGAAATAGAGCAAAATTTAAAAATCTTCTGTATTTCTTTATATTTTATTTCACGCGAAGCCTATCCAAAGTGTCGCGTACCCTTTTCTATAGCAAAGGTTAGATCATTTTTTGATTTTGAAGATTCCATTTTTTTTTGTCGTGCGTAGCACTGTTCTTCAGTGAATTTTATTAACTTATAGTTACATTTCTACATATGTAGCATTTTAAACTATTTTCATGAAAATCTTAACGTCAGGTGGAACAGTTAACTGTTTACCGATTTCCGGACTAACTGTTCCATGCGCAAAATGATTGCGCAGTGCAACGTCACTTCAGTTCTTACCGGTGACGTCGTATGTAGAATTTTTTTTTATAGGCAAGATTTTTTTATTGTGTTTCTATAAGTTAATAAAACAGTTATTTCATGCCCCGTTTCAGGAAATAGCAAAACTATAGTCCCTCGATAATGGAAATGACTTGCAAACTGTTGCCTTCGGCCTCTGGCCTCATGCAACACTTCACAAATCATTTCCATCACCTCGGGAGAATAGTTTTTGCTGTTTCCTTCAAAGGCATGAAATAACTGTATATTGTCTCATTTAAGATCAGTTTCAGAACGTAAATTGACCACAGTCACAGTATGGTTTGTCTGATGTCACTTCCAGTGGGTCGCTGTCTTCAGTTAGTGAACTGCCTGTCCAGCATAGAATTGTCGGTCTTATTGTCAGAAAAAAACAGCATTTAAAAACATCCTATCACTTAAAAGTTATCAAATGACTTAGGCTTCAATCATTTATATCCATATCGGAATTTAATAACTATCACTTGACTATCATTTTTATATGATTAAGGCAATGAGAATTTGTAAGTCCTTTTTTCAATAATTTCACACGTGTTGGCCAGAAATATAACCTGTTGTGCATACTAACGTAGTGTTGGATAACTCACTGAAAAAAAACTTTTAATGGAATAAAATAAAACTATGTATGGATAAAAATGCATAAAACCACTAACGAAAATGGTTTTTTTATTACCAAATAAAAAAGGGTGTAACATATATTGGTTTAATGAACAGTTGTCAGGCGAAAATATGTTAAATTATTCATAGGCTGAACAAAATATATTCTACATTTTAATTGTTATTTTTTATTGGAGTTATTCGGGAACTCTTAAGTTACAGTTTTCTCTGTTTTCTTTGGGATGGTAATTTGAACTGGAAAAAGTATTATATATACACACCATTTAAGGTAATGCCCTGCTTAAGTTTAGCTTGTATTTGCAAGTCAAGGAAAAATCTGGCTCCTAGTATTTTTTTTTTATTTTATGTCAGACAATTCTGAAAAATTGAAAATAAAGCTGTTTACAGATTGGCTAATTCTTTTATTGTTATACATCAGATATTTGTTTCTTTTTCAACTAATAATAATTTTTTAGTGAAACATTTATTTTTTGTTAATAAAGCGTTTTCTTCCGTTCTTCACGAAAAGTCACGCGGCGAGATTTAATAATACGTTCTATAGAATTTGACGATAATATGTTCGCACAGTTCAGCAGTATGAGAATTATGAACAACTGAAAATCAAGCAAAGTACACATTAATATTAATTTGTGTACAATAACATATACATTGTATGTTATATACAATCGGCTAATAGGACCGCCAGCAGGAAGCTTAGTGTGATATTTGACCCCAAGGTGCGATGAGGGGTTGATTTGGCCCAAGATTCCAGTGAATTTTAAAATTGCACCTCAAGATTATCTTTCACGTTCGTAACAAAGTTGAAATCCCATTTACAGAAAAAATACAAAAGTTGGAACCAATGACGTCATAATAGGTACAGTTCTGACGTCATGAAAAGGCTATTTTTGAGCATTTTCATAGAAATATACCGAATTTTGCAGATTTTCGAACAGTTTTCCTTACCGGAAATATCGTGCACACTCAAGAACCAATTTGATAATTTACCAACTTATTAGTACAAATGAATTGAACCTCTCATATAAATATTTTTGTGGTTCTTGCATGTGCTCTATATTTTCTATACAGAAAAAAGTAGTCAAAATAAGTCAATTTTGTCATTTTTCGACATAATCTTCGATTTGTCTTTTCTTCTACACTCAAAAACTCAGTAATCATACATCAATATTTTAGAAATGTTACTGTTTACTGAAAAGCCATACCCATAGAACATTTCAGTGAGAAAATTCTGTGAATTCAACCAAATCTATTTTTCAGGCCAAATAAGACCCTTACCGCCCCTACTCCAAATTTAGTCACAACAATAGGCCTAAGGCGGTCCTTTTAACATGTTGTCCTTTTAGAAAAACTTTAAAGATTGGAGGTTTTGTCCTTTTATTGTCAAATATTCACAGTATTTAAATGTTTCATGTTTAAATCTCTTCGACGGTTTTCTTCAAATTTCACGAATGTTCCATATAACTTCGTGGGCTGCTTAAGATCCTGGGAGCCTCTAGTTTTCTACAGTGTGTTACGTTTTAATGCAAATTTAAATCTCGAAATATAGATAAACCTTATATATTTAAATATTGCCATTTTTGTATTTTGTACCGACACAGGAAAATATCAAAATAGTTCCATTGGCATTGTTGCAAACAACCCCTACTTATGATTTCTTACCGTTTATTTATTTTTTTTTTGTCAAAATTTAATATCTATTCATCTTTTTTGCATATTTTGTTTTTCCCAAGTACACAAAATGTCAAATCAAGGATAAAAAATACCAAAGTTAAAGATTAGCATGCTAAACTTTTGTCAGAATTGTATGAATATGATGAAATAAAAAATATAAAATATAAATAAACGTTTACCACTAACCTATAATTCCCTTGTAGTGGGTGTTTTTTTCATGGTGTATCACAATAATAAACTTAGTTGATAAATAACTTTGGCTTGGTTTATTCGGGAATATTTCTTGACTTCATTAAAGATGTTCGATTTAATTTTTTAATCGCAGAATGCACAATCAACAACCTTCAAATTTTCTGGGAATTGATCTGCTCTATTTGTTACGACAACCAGTGCATCCATTTATTTCAGGCCAAAGGCGTGGATAAACTGGTATATATCTATTGAATCAGTGTCTTTCGTTGAATATTAATGATTGACAGATAGACGTAAAGTCATCGCGTTATCTTTGTAAAAGAACCCATTGATTAACTTTTGTGTATTTGACATAATACACGTAATTTATACGGCCAAGTTTTCTCACAATCGACTTGATGAGTGCCCTGTGTTTGTCTATTTGTTGTGATTGTCCACCAGCTGGGAACACTGGTGCTTTTGTTTGGCAACGGATGACAGTGATTGTAAGAAAACTTTGACAGTTTCCTTAATGTTTGTTGACAATCCCGCATCTATGGCCAGAATAAGCATGGATGTGGCATTGCTCGACATCTAGCAATGAATTCCGCTCAAACCGGTGCTAGGGGCCGTCTTGAACTTACTATGAGGTATGGGCAAAGCTCATTGTTGAAGGCCTCATGGTGACTTCAAGATGAAGAACAACAAGAAAAGCGTTGTTCCATTGCTTTTTACCATGTATTTATAGAGACTTTGTCTCATGTGCATTTACTCCATATCCCTTCATTGCTTATGTTGAAAACTGCCAATTCAATACGAATGACAAAGTATGCCAATGTTACCTAAACTTGTCCAATATGGAATATTTCATAAATCCTCTTTATCATCTCTCCTTATGAAAAATCATTAAAGTAAGCCAGTAGTGTGTATATTGTCGTCTGCTGCCAGGCGTTGACATGATGCAAGGTCTATCAAAATAAAAAGAAAAGAAATGCTGGAAAGCAATTGAAACAATTCATGAAAATGAAGTTAATCAATAAAGCTTTTATTGTGTAATAATTTTCATATTGGCATAGTTATAGAGCCTCGGTAAGTCGCATTGGCCTTCGGCTTGCGCCTCAGGCCAATATGGCTTACCTCGGATCGATAACCATGCCAATATAAAAACCATTAAGCAATAATACTATGTTATTTGCAAATTAAGAAAATGCATGCAAAACAGCCGCAAATTTTGTAGCTGCGGAACAGTAGGTCTACTGGTCCTTGTGCTGATTTTTAATGGTAGACTAAAGAGCTACGGATTTCCCTAAATACTGTATAAAAGTAACTCTTGCGACACGATTTGTGTCGCACGTTTCTTGGAGTTTTTGACAACCGGGCGTATGCCGAGCGGGGCAGTCTCGTGTATATATTTTGTTTCTTTAAAAAATAATCCCCAACCTTCCAATGTTATTTACCAAAAAATATCTATATCCTGCTTATTATTATAACAAACGGCATTTTGGGGGTCATACCGCCTTCGATAATCTTGCTGATATTAATCTTATCGGGAAAGAGACGTTTCGGGAGGCGGGACTGACTGCCAAATCGTATCCGGAATGGATATCCTAAAGTAAATATTTTGTTAATCTCTGGCTTCAATATCAGTTTTTTTTTTCAATTCTGTAAAGCCTTTTCAATGCAAATAATTAATTCCTCTGGATTTAAGATATATTCCTTATGAATTTTGAGATATCCGTTCCGGAAAGGACCTGGCATTTATTGCCGCCTACAAAAATGTCATGTGACTATAATATTCAAAATGGCCGCAAAAGTAGACGGGACTACATTTCTTTTCGGGCAATTTCCTTTATAAATATAAAAATATGACTCGCCGTGCATTATTAAACGTTGTAAGTATTTAAAAGAATGTTGGAAGAATCGAAATGAACACACTTTGGTACGTGCACTTAGCGTCCGGTTGTTAAAACTCCCTCAAACGTACGACACAATTCTTGTCGCAGAGTCGCAAGTTTTATGTACGGGAAAATCCGCTATACAATCTATTTATTCGCTGATTGATTTACAAGCTATTTTGGAAAAGCTGATAATTGTTATACGAGAACGTTTTTTTTACAGTTTCCTCATTATGTACATTAATAAACCATCTTGAGGCACTAATTGTAAGGTCTCCTGTTTCTACTGACCGAAATCCTTTTTTTCACTTTTACATATTTTTAAGAAGACATGTTAGTTTTACTTTGTCAATGTACTAGAAAAATGTTGGAAGAAACGAAATGAACACACTTTGGTACGTGAACTTGGCGTCCTACAATTTTTCAAGATAGGTCACAGTTCAAGATCTATTATCCAACCTTCAGCATCAACTTGGACTCCATTAGATCAGAACGATTTTATTTTCCTTACCCGTATCGTTCTTGAAGAAACTTCAAGACTATATTCTAGACCAGAGTGGTGTTAATCCACTAACTTCACAATATGGACTCTTCAGTGTTATCTGTGATGTAGCAAATTTTCGACTCTTTAAATCTGTTAGGACTGACGAATTACATAACAACAACAGGAAAGTTTTACATATAGCATTTAAGAACAAAGGTATTGACGCTATTAATCTAAGCAATACATTGTATACTTAATCACAGACAAGTAATATCAAAATTTCCTGTCTACTTCAATAATCAATCAGTCCCAATTATTTCCTACCGCTACTCTAACACCATTGCCAAGCATATCTTTAATTACAGAAAAGCATTGCAGGATCTAGATATTGAAGTTTACTCTAAAAATCTCCTAACTTGTGATTTTTCTAGTTCACTTTTTATATACCAACCATCTGGCCACGTTATTACAGGTAATCTGAATATCTTTGAACACGATGGTTTCCGGAAAATTATTTCAAAAGGCCCGAAGTTCAAAGAACCTCAATGTATTAACTGGAATCATAAATTTTAGATCATAATAGACGCAGTTGAAGAATATGCCAGATCATGCATCAAGCCTGAATCTGAAGTTGATGACATCAACACACTGTCAGGGTGGATAAAGCTAACCGGTCTTTAGTGTTACGTAGAATGCATAAATTAAAAACTGCGAACATATTAGACCCAAATCTATCTTTAAAGACTGTGACGCTGTATCTTGTCTTTCATCCCTTCACGAAAAGTATGTTGTCCGAGTAGACAAAGCCGCAAATAATGTTGTTTTTGTGTGTAAAAAACACTATAATAATTTCCTAATACAATAAGTTGGTGTAGATAATAGTTCAGGCAACCCCACATACAAAAAATATTACTATAGATAAAGATGAAATCTTGGCCAATCATAAATTGTTTATGGAGTCATTAAACATTTTTACCAAGTATTCCTAGTTTGTACTGGACACCCAAACTTCATAAGTGCCCGAATAAACATCGGTACATTGCCGGCTCTACTAAAGAACTGTCCATTATCCTAACTAAGATTTCGACTGCTGTGAAAGAAGGCCAGCAAAAATACTGTGATACTGTTTACTCATGTAGTAGCATCAATTATATGTGGATACTCAAAAATTCAAAAGATCTTCTGAACAACTTGAAAACTCGGTCACTTTCAAAGATCCACTCGTTGAAAACATCTGATTTTTTTACACTCTATTCTACTCTTGAAAAGTCGTTTGATTGATCTTACCAAGAACTCATTTACTTACAAAAAAGGACAGAGCTTTAAATATATATCCTTAGCATATACTTCTACATATTTTGCTAACAAAGTACGAAAGGGTACGATACTATACTGGAGAAAATGTCATCAGTATACTGGAATTTCTCACTGACAACATATTTGTCCAGTTAGGAGGCAAGATATTCCAACAGAAAGTCCGTTTTCCGATCGGTACAAATTGTGCTCCTCTCTAAGCCGACCTGTTTTTGTTCACTTAAAAAACAGAATTTCTGCAAAATTTGTTCAAACAAAATAAAATTAAAGAAGCTATATCCTTCAATTACTCATACAGATATATTGATGATGGCTTGTCGCTTAATAATAGTAAATTTCCCGACTATATTCCATTTATATATCCACCAGAACTTGAAACAAAGGGGACTACAGACACTGACCATTTTGTTTCGTTTTCAGATTTATTTCTGGAGTTTGACGACAGTGGCAACCTCAGCACACAAATTTATGACAAAAGAGACGATTTGAATTTTGATATTGTAAACTTTTTCACACCTCAACAGTAATATTCCGTCTTCCCCAGCGTATGGAGTATATATTTCTCAATCAATCCGTCCGATTATTTTATAAAATGCCCGTTCCAAGTCATGAATATAACGGCTTGTCAAAAATGTTCTGTGTTGGGTTGTGGTTTCCTGATTCTGTCGTACGTTTTACGGATTTTCCTTACTGTTTTTTCTCTGTAATTTATTCGGATTTTTGTTGTCACTTTTATTTAATTTAATAATTTAGACAAATACACATTTTTTTTGTTTTCAGGATCTTACTTACTGAAGAACATCACATCGAAATGTGTAAAACGAAAGCAACAAAGAAACAAAAATATCTTCTTGTGAGACGTGCTCATTTCNTTTTCCGATCGGTACAAATTGTGCTCCTCTCTAAGCCGACCTGTTTTTGTTCACTTAAAAAACAGAATTTCTGCAAAATTTGTTCAAACAAAATAAAATTAAAGAAGCTATATCCTTCAATTACTCATACAGATATATTGATGATGTCTTGTCGCTTAATAATAGTAAATTTCCCGACTATATTCCATTTATTTATCCACCAGAACTTGAAACAAAGGGGACTACAGACACACTGACCATTTTCCTTACTGTTTTTTCGCTGTAATTTATTCGGATTTTTGTTGTCACTTTTATTTAATTTAATAATTTAGACAAATACACATTTTTTTTTGTTTTGTTTTCAGGATCTTACTTACTGAAGAACATCACATCGAAATGTGTAAAACGAAAGCAACAAAGAAACAAAAATATCTTCTTGTGAGACGTGCTCATTTCCAGAGTGGAAATAGTGATGTCGAATTAAGCGACGTTTCTAGTAATGAACCCGATTTTGACCAAAATTCCCTGGTAGTTGAAGCAATATACTGCCGAAGAAACGTACACACATTAACTACAGTGACAGCGGAATTAAATAATGTTATTAAAGTGAGAGAAAATAGTAAATTAAAAGGACGGGGTAAAAATTGTGAAGATACACACTATTGTGAAAATATTCATCGTTGTGCAGGCGATAGTATGCCTACTTGTAACATCGATCATAATTTAGTGATTAAAAATCTTGATAATCTTTCCACAATAATTTGTATGTTATATCACATGAACTTACATGACAATCAATTGAAACACGTATTAAAATCTGATGAAAAGTTCGAATTTTTTCCAAGAAAAACAAAAGATCATGATGTACAGAGTGGAAAATATAGCTACATGCAATATCTATTCGAACCAAATATAAGTTTTAATCAAAACGTCATTGTCTGCCCGGTTAGCTTAAATAATTATTTTGACAGTTTCACTACTTCTGGTTCGTCAATATCACTGGATGAGTCAATGTCTAATAACTTACTAAGAGTTTATTCATTTAGCAGTTTTCCCCGTCAGGTGAACATTTTTACTAGTCAACTTGCGAAAGCCGGATTCTATTACACAGGTACTTCGGACGAGGTTCGATGCTATGCATGTGGTTTAAGTTATAAGAATTGGTCGTCTGCTGACAAACCTTTAGAAATTCATAGAAGATTATCGCCATCTTGTTCACATGTGATCAGGCTAAATTTGGAACAAAGAAACACTGGAAGCGATGTTTATCAAAATTCGTATACAAATATGCCTAATAATTGCAGTACAGACATTCCGTCTTTATTATCAGTCCCAACTACAGATTCGACATCACACTTAAATAATTTGTCAAATCCTAATTCAACTATTACGAGTCAAAACTTTCCCTCCGTATCTGATAATGGAAGTATTTCTTCATCTCCCTGCAAAAACGTTTTAACTTCAATGAAGGGTTCTACCAATAATAACTTGGATGAAGAATTACGTAATTGTTTTGTCAATGGAACAAATGCATCGACTGCTGGTAGATCTGCAAATGCACAGCGCCCAAACCGTTTGCAAGACCAAAACACCGAAACCTCATATGCGAACTATAAAAACCATATTCCAAGCAAAACTTCTGCTACACTGTATTCATCACTCGAGGTAAACAATGAGGAGGCAAAATATCCAAATTACGGACCAATACAAATCCGGATCAGCTCCTTTCAAGGTTGGCCCTCGTATTTGGATCAAACTCCCCACGTGATGGCAAAGGCTGGTTTCTTGTATGCTGGTTACCAAGACTACACCAGATGTTTCTTTTGTGGTGGAGGGCTTCAAAACTGGGAAGCAGGCGACGATCCATGGATAGAACATGCAAGATGGTTTCCGAATTGTAGATATCTGAAAGAAAATAAGGGAGAAAGATTTGTTAAAGCTGTCCAAGAAAAACAAGCAAAGTTGGTATGTACATAAAGTTAATTTGCACGTTAATTGCTTGTAGTATTGCAATGTTGCTTTTTACTCTATTTGAAATTACGAACTCAACAATGGCTAACACAAGTACATTTTTTTTTTGTTCTAGAATAAAGAAAACAGCCAAACAAGTGACCAATTGAAACCATTTCAGACATCGTCTACATCTGTCAATGATGAAGCGTCAGGTACAAAATCCCAAAACAACCATCAAACTAAACCAGTTCTTGAAAATATTGCAGCAAAAAGTGTCTTAGAGATGGGTTACGCGGAAAGTCAAGTACAGGAGGCTGTCCAAAATATTATCAAAACAACTAATGAAATAGGAGGTAACTATTTCTTGTTACTTTGTGATTTATTTATTCATACAAGGAATGCATTTCCACCCCTGTTTTTTTTTCAACCATACGAAATGTATAAAACATTCATTCCGCCTCAAACTGTAAAGAACTATGTTGACAAGAACCAGGATATGTTTATTTATTTTGGAATGTTACTATGATTTCGTATTGAATGTTCTCATGGCAACACAGGCAAATCACAAGAAATTTGAAACATCACTTTTCATCAACACTTAGCCGGTTCTAAGCGTTCAAAAAAGAAATTTCCATAAAAGCAAGTTATCAATGAAAAAATCAAACTCTAAATTAGAAATCGAATCACAAATAACTGTTTACAATATAAGAACATTGACAACGTACAGCGGGGTGCAGACATAACCCCTCTTAAAGTTTTCTTGGAGCAGTCATTAAAGCTCCTCTAAGTTTCCTTAAAAACGGTGATTAAGTCTCCTCTAGAAATGCTCTGAGTCTGCTCTAGAATCCTGACCGCTCTGACCAGTTATGGTCATAGCTAGAATCCTGAATGGTCTGGTCAGATCCCTGACAGCTCCGACCTTTTCTACCAATAACCATTCTACCTAAGGCTGTTCTGGCCACGACCGTTCTACTTAAGTCTGCTCTGTCTTTGACTGTTTTCAGCTGACCTGTCTTCGCTATGAACGCTCTCAAACTAGCTCTTTTCACAGCCCTTACAAATAATCCTTACGTGTCCAATATTTACAAGTTTTTCATATAGTTCAAGTAAAGTTATATTATAAAAAGAAAATTAAATGAAAACAAAAATGAAAAATAGAATTATGAAAAAAAGTATTCAGTTAACCTGTGTTTATCCAGGCAAATTCAAAAAAGTAATAGGTAATTCCCTTCTCTAGACCGTATCCCCGAAACTGAGATCGCAAAAGTAAAAGTAAAAAGTCATGCATTAAATTATAAGAAAAATGCCAATAATTATCAAATAAAAGAAATAATTATTGAAAACATCGCAAAAACGATAGTTTTTTTTTTCTTTTTTTTATTACTTAAACAGTTTTGGGATCGAGAAACAGGAAATACCGACACCTCTAAATTGATATCCAGTTTAATGATTTTAGGACCAGTTCGGCCATGTTCAGAGTAAACTTGACAAGTACGGTCGTGGCCAAAACAGACTCCGGTAGAACTGTCATGACCAGAGCAGACTTGTGTAGAACGGCCACGGCTAGAAAAGACATGAATCTAGGACTGTTCTAAGTCTGCTCCAAGTTAACTCAGTTACTTTGAGCTGTTCTCATGACTGCTCCCCAAATTAACTTGGATGTTTGCACTCCAATGTAATAATTAATCAATATGTAAACATATTTTCTGAACATCATAGAAGGATGCTAATCTTTGGCAATAAGGTATAGATTTTGGATATTCCAGGTGAAGGTAATATATCAGCGGTAGATATATTGTCACAACTTTTAGACGATGACGATAGTAACACTCAAGGGAGACAATCTGCTGTTCCAGGAAATACATCTAACACTAATACAATTTCATCATTATCCGGGGCCGCAGGGATTGAAATTTGTAGAGACGAGAAAAGAACAGTTACTAAGAATGAGCCCTCTGTAACAGTAGCAAGTCCAGTAGTAAATGGAACCAGTCCAGCAGTAAATGGAACTAGTGCTGCAGTAAATGGAACCTTAATGTCGACAATTGAAACCAGTGATGCTACTTCTTGCTTAGACAATACTACAATAGATGGTAGATTTACAGTTTCATGTTCATATTACAATCTTTCAGAAAACAAAGATTAAGGCCAGGTGTTTACATAAGAACAGATGTTACATGAAGCTTTAAGAAAAAAAAAATTAAAGTGAGACAAATACATCATATTAAACGATACAAGTCGCAAATGCGTAAATATCAAAAACACAATAAATATTTTTATGATAGCGTCGATAACAATATGACTCGCATAGCCAGAAACAATCTTTCCAAGATTCTAATATTCCTAGCTGAAGCATTGAGCAAATTTTCAAAGAACTCTTCTAAGATGACGTAAGAAAGTTATGCCTTCAACATAGATACTGTGTGTAGATAAAAATACGACTTGTATTGTTCAACAAATCCACAAAAATATGTTTTGTTAGAAGTGTCCATTTTTTACAATTCTGTAGAAAATAATTTCAACTTACGTCTTTATTACCGACAGAAACACGAATGAAATGAAAGTTACAAACAGAAGCAATATGTTAAACGATGACCGTGGTATTTCTGATACTACAGAAAATATTCTAGATCCTCGAAAAAGTTAATAATTTTAACACTGATGGGTAATGAACATGTACTTTTATGTTTATTTATTTAGACAACTACAGGATGACTCCTTGTATTATAGATTACACAGTCTGTAAGTGACCTAATATGGTATATACACAGTCAGTAAATTTCATTTTGGGCGAGAGCGTAGCTCGAGCCCAATATTGAATTCACTGACCGTTCAATACCATATTAGGCCACATACATACTGTGTAGTGTTTATATCCTGCCGAGAGTCCAGTTCATTGTTTAAAAAACTTTTAAAACGTACAATGAAGCTGTGTAATGGCGATCGCTGACGGTATATTAATCAGTTACCAGATATGAATATGCACTGTCGGCACGTGACGTCTTTTGATCAACGTCTTAGGAATTTTCTAGAGGCAGGATATAAAATCATATACTATTTGGAATTTCATAGCGGAATAGTTCATATAACAAAATGTTCTCTCATTCAACGCCAATGCACTTCTATTTCTCTTTCAAATGTACAATAAACAGCAGATCAAATCACCAAATATATTAATACATCGAAGCAGAGAATTCAAACTTCATTTTATTTTAAGTTCACATGCACAATTTTTCAGATACAGAACAGTTACTGGAAGAAAACCTGCAATTAAAAGACCAGAGACTCTGTAAAATTTGTCTTGACTATGATGCATCTATAGCAGTTCTGCCCTGTGGGCATCTTGTTTGCTGTTCTGACTGTGCTCCGGCAATGCGAAAGTGTCCAGTTTGCAGGGCATTTGTCAAAGGCACCGTAAAAACATTTCTAGTCTAGTTAAACTCCGGGTATCCCGATCCAAATTCCCATGTTGCTTCGCCGGTGTGGTAACATACCTTCTCCCTTCGTGTTATGATCCAGATATCACAGATACATTGTGCTTCGTGGAAATTTGATAATAACGTAAAGGAAAACCTGCAGAGCAACATTTGACAGTGGAATTTGGATCAGGATACCCAGTGCGAGTTCTAAATATCATCACTATAAGATTGATTTTTCATTCATACCGATATGTCTTGACCGTTCATAAAAAACATGACATTATCACAATAAAGGTTTATAATCTCGTGAATCCTTAAATACACTTGCCGTAAACTTTATATTTTACTTATAATATCGAGCTGTGTAAGCACTATTATGTCATTTTATTTATTTATTTTATTTTAGACTTGCTGATATTTTTCAAAACATTCATATTGCATTGTGCATATCATATTGTTTATATCTTTTCTGTTCCATAGTTTCTGAAATGTTTATATCTTTTCTGTTCCATGGTTTGTGAAAATAAATGATTTTAATCCAAAACAGTTTTGTCATTTTTCTCATCTAGGCCGCTCAATCGTCACCAGATTATATAACAATCTTGAAATTGGTGTTTATTAACCGCCCATATAATTATTGATAAATTAAGGTCAAATTTGCATTCTTGATCACCTAATTAGGGCGTATGATTTCTTTCGGCATGAGCAATGTCGACATACTAAGATGTTTGGCAAGATTGTCTCGTCTAATGGAACCATTACATGTAAACATTTTTCATTATCATCAATAGGTATTTCATTTGCTAATCATAATTGAATATATTTTACACAGTCTTGTTAGTAACTACATGTATAGATGTGCTAAATACTTAACAATATGCAAAACATATTTCTCCTGTAGTACTTTTGCGTGTCTTCCGGCTGCATGGACATCACTCATTTACTTTTGTGTTGACAGGAGACGCATACCTTTTATAAAAAAACCATCTGGTAGTTTTATTGGAATTTTGTAACAGCCTGTGTATCCAACTCCTTTCAACTGCGAATGGTTTATTTTGGATTTTGTCTCCTATTTTGATATTTTTGGCATTGAGTCCTTTTTTATTATTATTTTTGACCCCGCTACAAAAGATCGGGGACATTTTGTTTTACCCTCTGTCCGTCCGTTCCATTTCCGATGAGCTGGTATTCCGGATAGCTCGTTCAGCAACATTGAAGTGACATTTCTTCTATCTTTGCACAGTGATTAAGCATACATATTGTCATGATGAAGAATTTGGCCAAATGTGATTGGGGGGGGGGTGAACTTGGCAAGGCAGTACCCATTTTTAGCTGTTTTAGATATTCATGTCTCAACCAATGGTTGAGATCAGAATTTCACCTGAGAATATACATTATCACGTCATGTTAAATTGCTTAGACATCGCGGATGTCAACTTTAGTCTTGTGGTACAGAAACTACGTTTTCCCTTTTTAATTCGAGAAAAATCAAACACAACTGAAAATGCAAGATTTTGAAATCTCGGATACCCTCGGGTAAGATTTTAATAGTACTCTGACTCGGCAAGTCTCGTCAGAAAAAATATTAAAGTCTTACTCTTTTGTTTCAGATTTCTCGATCTTTGCCTTTCAATGATAAATGGTATTAGTCACAATTTAGGTTTTTTCCTAACTTTGTACTTTTGTGGGTTGTAGTTGGACTTTTTTATTGAAATGTTACTACGGTGCATTGAAGGTTTATTTCTGGACAATTCCTGATGACCTATGTTAGATATGTGAGTTTAAGTTTTTGAAATTTTGTTTACCTAGAAAGTAAATGTTCGTGTTTTATATCCAACACTGTATATGTGTATTACAGACACAAACAGAGAAGTTGCTGATGAAAGGTAACTCCTTGAATCACGTCTACAGCATAACAAAATTTATTTATGGTATTTTAACCTTTTGAGACCACTAGGTCGATGCCACTGCTTGTAAACCAGATTTCCTCGAGCGTATTCACCAGCCAATTAGTCAGAATTGACTGACATGAAAATTTTAGCAGTCGTTTTATAGAGATTTACTGTTTATCATAATGTTAACCCCTAAAAATACTAAGGCTTCATTCCGTGTATTGCAGTCTGTTGATGTGTATATGGACTAGGTCTCCTATATCGGTATTTTTGGTTACAAATACTTCTTTCGAACTTTTTTTTTTATTATGGCTTTCCGTATCATTTTATTCTCCCTTTTACAACACGTGTACAGCATAACAAATATCACTGTTAATAATTTATGCAACTATGTAATTTTTGTTTTGTTTAAATTCATAATAAAACACCATAGTGATCTCCACACTTCCTGAATATTCTTCAAATAAAACGAGGTTTTAATGATACAATAGGGGGTATCCTTTCTGATATAAGTAAAATCAAAGAATAATCAGATAAAAAGGGAGAGACAAGTAAGATATATCCATATAAGATTACATGTACATACATGTAGAAACTATAAGATAATGTTTTTGTTTTTTGGTGTTTTTTTGTTTTTTTCTTTTGTTTTTTTTTTGTTTGCTTGTTTTTGTTTTTTGTTTGTTTTTTGGGGTTTTTTTTGTTTTTTTTCCAGAAAATATACAATCTACTTAATAGTTATATTATTTATATATATACATCTTAAAGTGAAAAGTTTCACATCATAATCCAGATATAATAAAAGACAAGATTCAAATCATTTTCAAACATGACTAACTGGTATCTCATGTTCAAACTTGACTTATCTCATTTTCAAAGACATTTAGAATGTGTTCTTTTCGTAGAATATATTAATTTGCTCAATTTGTTTGTTGCATGTATTCAGTTGCTAATATTCCATTTTATATAAATCATTAATGACTTTGTGCTTTTGTACTTCTTCTCAACACCGGTAAAATTCGACTCTATCTAATAGTATCCTCTGTGCATCTTGCATTTGATTTATATCGGACGCATGAATGGTATCTGTTTGATAGTACGGTTGCATCTCCATTACATAAAATAGTACAAGAATATTACAGCCAGAACTATCAGTAAGTAAGAATGTCGCTTCACGGCTTACGGCTTGGGTGTTAAGTCAAAAGTTGAAAGAGAAAGTAAAAATAAAATGAAAGTCAATATGGCCACTAAGGGGGGGGGGCACTAAGGGCTCCCGTACATATCTCAAACAGATGGGATGTTGAGTTACCAGATTTTAGAAAAAGCAATTACATATCTATTTTACAAGTGATTAAATTTGCTGTAGGGGATATATTTATCAAATACATGTAATTTGTAGTGACAGAAATAATTATAGGCTTATTTCATCTATTTATTTTCTCTTTGATGAAAATTCTCATTTCATGATGACTATTATAGAAAGGTTATTTATATCGGCGTATTGTATAAAAACACAAGCACATCAGGGAGCACCATCTTATGCAGTTTTTCCGTTTATGTGAGAAGGGGTGTAAGGGGCATATACTTAATAAGTTAGTTTATTCAAGAGAAAGTTTTCCTTTTGGGCGTACACAAAATACCCGACAAAAAATGCCATAGGACTAATAAATACCATCGTGAATAGGGAGAATCTCATGTTAAACGGTAAAATCCCTGCATCGAAATAACTTATTTTCCTAATTGATCATGGAATTCCCACTTTTAAAAATTGAACTGATACTGAAATATTATTGCCTGATTTTGTAAATTCACATTAAATACATGCGTCTGATCAGCAGACTTGTTTCAATATGCATTGAAGAGGAAAAAGTTGTCGAAATTTGAACTGCAAAATCTCCATTTACAGTAAATTCGTTTGTTGTGTTATTCACACCTTTGGGTCGCTATCCAGAAGTCTTGTCGATATTCACACTGGTGAATTATAAATCCCAGAAGGTATTATAGTCCGGTGTCTAATATTTTAATACTGGCCAGAACACAGCAACTAACGATTACCGAAGCAAAAAAAAAAATAATAAAAAATAAAAAATAAAAAAGAAATAAATAAAAAAGAAAAAAAATTAAGATAAAACAAACAAAAAATATATATATATATATATATATATATTTTGAAAATCATGGCAATTCCTAATTAACTCAAATTGAAACAACCTAAGACAGGTAAAATAAACAAAACCAAATGAACAAGAACACCTCAAAGCTAAAGCACTAGCCGTGTGAACCCCTACACTTACTTGAGCTAACATAAGGTTTCAGAGAAGGCATTACCTGCACCAAAAACAGGTTTTATCTTATTTTTAAAAGTCGTCTGGTGGTATTCAAAGTACAGTTGTTTGATATAATTCGAAATGACTTGAAATTTTACCCCCCCCCCCCCCGTCAACTTTTTTGACACTCTCTGGTTTCTTTTTGTCTTTTCAGTCAAATTTCATCTATTTACATTGATGAGACAAAAAGCAGCAAAACTGACGATGGCGGATCCAGAGGTGGTTCCCGGAGCTTGGAACCCTTTTTTTCTTAAAAACTTTTAAATTCGTGCCAATTTTCCCCAATATTAGCTTTTAAAAAACTTTGTAAATTAACAGCATCCTACTAGTCCAATAGGTAACTTGGAAAAAAAATATACACTATATATGAATATCAAGAGAGCAGTTTTTTTTTTTGAATTGTAAGTCTTGTTGAATAGAAATATCGTAGCGTGCAATAATTTCAAACATGCAGTGGAAAAAAAACAGAACTGAGTATGGTGCTGCACTTTTTAATAAATTCCGCATGCGATCCAAAAAAAAGTGTTTCTTCAATTTTATATCTTCATTATTTTTTATCTATCGCCCTACAATAAAACTTATCGAAATAAGAACAAATAGTTCAGTGAATAATGTTGGAGTGAACTTGGGGCTTAACTAACGGAAGCTTCCGCGTCGACTTATATAAATATGAAAAAGAAAGGAAATGGGGTAAATGTCAAGGAGACAACATCTCATATTCAGGTTAAAACAACCCAAAACAAAGTACACACTGAAAAACTTTAAGTAGCTTTACCAAGTACATTTTACTTTAGATGCGTGCCTAAAACATAGTATCGCTATGACCAATTATGAAATTTTATTCGCCTTTAAAAATATATTTGTTTCTACGTGACAAAAGTTCTGTCGAACAAAATTTTTTATAGCATTTTCCATTTTGGAACAAATATCATATATGACACGAAATTAGAAATTATTTATTCCGATGAAAAAAAGGTTATATTTTGCACTTTGCAAAAATCTTTTATTGAAACTCGTATCATTTAAATTTAGAGAGTTTTCGAAAACTTTTCTAGCTATGTCCTAGCTTTTCAGGCCTATATCTTTATTCGTTTTTTTCTGTACTTTTGAGCTTTATATTTTATACACAGCTAATGCAGTAAATGTGCACTGAATGTTTAAGTAGCCGATGTTTTCCAGACTTTTTCTGTTGAAGGTTCCCAGACAGCAGTCGTCATGTTCCGCTCTTCAGAAAAACTATTTCGAATTTGATATCTGAAGCGAAGAGTATTGCATCGTCGAACACAAACGATATAATTATTTTATTTGCAACAATAACTATATGTAAATGAACTTCTAGGTGTCCTTTAGCATCATATTGAGATGTATTTTAATATACTTCTGAAGGACACTGAGGGTGTAAAGACACTGGAAGGTCATTTCGTCAGAACATATTTCGCAAAATCTTTATATACATGTACAAATATACATGTATATTTAAATTCCGGACATACCAAACAAAAAAAAAAAAAAAAAAAAAAAAAAAAAAAAAAAAAACAAGAGTGCATTGCGTGTGAGAAAATTATAATCAAATAATACAATAGTTTATTTCATGTAAATATAGGATGAGTGTAATGACAAAATTACCGAACAGACTGAAAATTTTCACAAAAATAGATATGACGTGTACCTGAGTTTGGTACAAAAAATCGGTGTTTATTATTTCTTTTACTTACTTTCTATTTAGTTTTCTTTATTTGTATTCTATTTGTCCCATTGCATTGGTAATCAGTTCTTGTAAATAATAAACAAATTAATATAAACTATATGAGTGTTAAAGGTAAAGAACTCTCGTCCTTTTTGTTTGTCAAGACTAAAAAATATATGCATAATGAAGGACAGAAACTAGTCAGTGTACGCTTCTATATACTGTCCCTAAATTTCATCGCTCTAAATAGAATCTATGTTATTTATTGTTTATTGTTTTAAAAAATGCATTTATTTTTATCTTTTTGTGCAGTTGCTATGTACAGTATAGTTACAATAATTGTTATTTTTCCGTCTGCTGTAGGGGCCACCTTAATTTTGATTTTGATTTTTTTTAAACAGGGGATGTACTCATTTGGGAATAATTAAGATTTCAGATAAATGCTATTATATATATACAATGTATAATTAGGTGTCTCAGTGGTATTATTCCGCCATTTTTAATACTTGTTCATTTCAGTTTCATTCATTTCAAAATTTATCAAAATAGTTATTTAAAATGTGAAGAAAGTTCCAAAATATTTTAAATTTTTATTCCTTATCACTTTTGCAACATTTTCATTTCAAAAACGTGAACTAAAACACATGAGCTTTAAATTAATTGCTGGATTTACAGAACACAGAAATTGTGCAGGGGAGATAATTTGATAAATGAATTTAACATACATGTAGATATCACTAGAGAAATTAACATTTCGCAATTTATCTCTTTTATTTCATCGGTGACCCCTATTTCTTATTTTGTATATTTTAACTATATAATGACTTCAAAACAATTTTGAAGAAAATCCAAAGGCCTCTGTATGATTTATTGGCCGTTTTTCACCCATTTTTTTCCCAATGCCATATGGTTATGGGTCATTTCCCTTTAAATTCTGTGTTCAAATCTTCTTTGGTTAACTTTTTTCTTTTAAGCTTTAGAGAAATTCCCTACTATCACATCATTTAAAAAATTATTTCTTTCAGAATTAAGAGAAAAAACAGTGTTTTTGTGCAAATTTCTGAAATTTTTTGCAAAATTACTTTCTTAATCTTTACCTTATTTCATGTCATAATGATTTTCCTTTATAAACATATTGTGTATATTACAGGAACTGTAGTGTCTAATCACTATTACCTTTGCTGGCATGAATGTTGAAGTAGTTTATCAGCTTCATAGGCTGCTTAATGTTAAAAATATTAGTAAATAAAACTGATGAATCAACCTTGAAAACCACTGAATGGACTTGAACAGAAGTTGGCATTAATGATGCTTATGAGGTGCTGACTATAATATATATATGTATTGTGACTTTTATGCCTAAATGTCATCCAACATGGCCATCTGCGGGGAACTTAATTTATTACTCCACTGTATGGAAAGAGCATACAAAGAATTTTTTATCAGAAACAACTTGGCTAGTCACAATGTATCTTAGATGGTCCCCTTCAAAACAGATGTCCTTCAATTCTGCACCTTATGCAAATTGGCAACCAATGGGAAACATGGTTTAATATAGGAGTACATTCAAAGATCTTCTTTAAAACCATTTGGCCAGTTGGAAATAAACTTTGGCACAATACTTAATTTTCTTTAAAATTGTGTCCTGCAGATCCATCCCTTATCCAAGATGGCATGCAATAAGGAAAACAGTTAAATTAAAGTTGGATCATATAACATAAATGTTTATTATCATAGTTTGAAAATGAGAACCTTTAACATATAAGTTGATTTGAAGTTATGTATTGGCCATGGTCCAGGTGAGCGATACAGGCTCTTGAGAGCCTCTTGTTGTTTAAACGTTTTGATAGGTCAGAA
>MJUU01074208.1:50069-76695 GCA_002080025.1 Modiolus philippinarum
AAAGAAAAAAAAAAAAAATACCACCGTTATTAACCAATTAGAATGCAGCTCACTTACATTTTTTTCGTACATAAGGTGTAATTATGAAAGAAATAAAACAACATGAGGATAACAAAGTAATTGTATTTTTTAATACAAAATCCCAGAGTACATTCCACATGAATAAGTTGTTTGACAATAATAACCCTTAAACGCACAAACCAACCTATTTTACGAAAGCATAAAAAAAACAAAAAAAAAAAAACGGTTCTGCAGTATTTTACCATTCCTACAAAATTGTCATATTTAAAGGTAAAATTCACACGGTACAATCAATCACACTATCAGCCAAGTGCGAATCGAACCAAGAAGTACTACGGTTAACTAGCGATCTTATATCACTGTCAAGGGAATTACCACTTTCTTTATATTTTGAAGACAACTACATAATCACATTAGAGCTGAGTTCTTGTTTTATAATATCATTTTTGAAGTTAAGCTGGTCTTTAAAGGCAAAATATAACATTCGTTTTCTTTTTAAACGTGTATTTAAATGTCCTTGCGCTATCCATTATCAATTGACCGAGAATTATTATTACCGTCTATTGTTATCAAATAACTTAATGAAGCGACCAATTATTGCAGTCGACAATACTGATACGTTTTGAATAAAGAGTACAATTCAACACATAACGTTGTTTTCTTAATCAGTAAATGAACTAATTTAGAATACAAGAGCATGTTTACGTAATGTCTTCAGCCGGTATTGGAATTATCTATAGGTTCTTTGTGTTATTTTTTTTCTGTGTCTGATTATTGGTATTGCAATGTTTTATTCTAACCCAATAGGATCACACATAATTTGTCCAAATGCAAAATCTGTGTTGAGTTGTAACAATTGAAAGACTTTGCATTGAAATTAAATGCAGCAATCCTTTGCCATTTCTTAATATTTGAAATAAGCGTTATTTGCTGACTTTTTATGGTATTTCTTCTTTGTCAGCCCTTTCATACATGTGTGCATATTTATATACTAAATAATTGGCAGACAGAGTTAACATGCTGAGCCCTTATGTTCAAATAAGCGGACATGAAAAACTGAAGATTTATCTGCAAGTATATTTATACACTCACATACCAAATGTTTACGAAAGCCTAATAGGGCAGTGAAAAAAAATGTCTCGTAATTACCAGATAAATTAAATGTTATCACGTCATTATGAGAAAATTATCTCGTCACTAAAAGAAAACTAATATCGTAATAGGGAGATATCTATCTCGTAAGTACGAGATAAAATAAATAAACTCGAAATTACGAAATGAATTTTATTTTATCTCGTAAATATAAGAAAACAATCGCGTATTTATGACATGAAATTTAGTAATTTCGAGGTAACTATCACGTTATTACTAGATAACTATCTCATAATTACAAGATAAGTATCGCGAAAATACGAGATAATTTTCTCACAATTATACGATTATTTTCTCGTTATTATGAGATAGTGATGGTGATATGTATCTCGTAAGTATAAAATATTAGTCTGATAATTACCCCAGATGTATCTTATATCGTAATTACGAGATAGTTTTCTAGAAATTACGCGATAATTTTTCGTAATTACGAGATAAATTTCGCGTAATTACGAGAAAATTTTCTCGAAATTGCGCGACATTTATGTGTAATAACCAGACAGTAATCTGGAAATTTCGAAATACTTTTCTCCTTATTACGAGATAACATATGATTCATCTCGTAATTACGAGTTAATTATTTCGAAATTACGAGATAAAATATTTTTTATGACCCAATTAGGCTTTCTAAATTTCAGAACAATATATGAAAACGGTGTTTTTGTTTGTTTGTTTTTTCATAAATTAAAAATTACATTTTAGGCCACATCAAATTATATATATTTAATAGATTCTCATACCCACCCGCCCCATTTTTTCTGAACTCAATTTTTATTTTTTCTTTTCCAATTTTTCAGATATTTTCTTTAAATTCCTATCAATTTTTGTGAAAATCAGTTAAAAACAAATAAAATAAAATCCTCCCACCCACGCCAGATTTTTTGTTACAGGTGGATAAGAATCTACAAAATAACTTAATAGGGCCTTACAGAAATTATCTTAGACCAACGCCCATCATAAAATTGGTGGACCAGAACTAAACTCGCACTTAATTTGTAATTCGTAGTAACTAGTAGACTCAAATACCAAATATCGGTTGAATCTCTGCAACTGTTAAGGAAAAAAGTCTGAAAAGTTTATATTTCACCAACATTTAATAAGTCTAAGCCCAATAACTACGTCATAAATCCGCGGACAACTTTTCGGAATATTTTGCTCCAAGTGCCTAGTTTAAAAGCAAATCAGGAAATAAATGCGAAAAAAATACGCGAATTACCACTCTATACATTTTCTGTCTGCGGCGTTGGTAAAGAGTTTAACATATGCCCGAATGGAATCTGATTTTAAACGTCCGTACAATGTAATGAAAGCTTACGTAATAAAGACGAGATAAAATACGCCGAATTCGTGATCAATACAATGTACACGTGGAGTTATTTTTTAATCGATCATTTAGATTTCAAATAACTAACCCCCCCTCCCCGTGTTTAAAAATAATAAGGACATCCTTGAAAGAATAATATGGGTGGCACTTATTATTTTGGGAATGTAAACAATAATTACACACTTGCCCTTCAACTTTCTATTTCTACATTTTTTGGGACCATGGCATATTGTCAGTGTAAACAATTCCGTTACGGGAACATTTGATCGGAGGTCGCATGCATACGAATAATCCCTAGATTATACCCTGGGAAATATCTAGAAAATTGTTTAGATATTATTACACGGTTACTTGAAAAGGGTAAAATGTGTATTTAGAGATTGTAATTGGTGTATTAAGTCTGTTTTGTAAAGATTTCCAGATACTTATCTAACATTAATGTGTCTTTAACTTCGATAATTGATACCAACAGGTAAGACATCCACTTTCTTGACAGGAATAATTGTTTGATATATATTAGATGCGTTGTGGAAAAAGATTGATTGTGTGGAGATGTAACACCCTAACAGCTGAATATTGGCTTTATTGGGAATATATACACGAAAATGTACCTTGTGTGTTACTTCGTTGTTGTTATAACCAGTTAAAAACGTAAGCAAAGTGGATTCAATTGGCATTTAAACACCTGGGAAACACCAGGGATGTTAGATACACAAGTGCTAAATTTATTTAGAAGTAGATGTTGTCGAGAACGACAGCTATCCCCGCACTCACTGTTTGACACAAAAAACAGTTGTTATACAATTATTTTTTTTTAAATCAAACTATTAAAAGTTGTTATTGTTACTAAAAGAATTCTTGGATATATGGTTGCTAAGTAGAATTAAAAACAAAACAAAACACAAACAAACAAAAAACAAAAAAAACAAAAAAACAAAAAAAACAAAAAAACAAAAAAACAAAAAAAACAAAACAAAACAAAAAACTGGTCTTTGAAACTTTCAGGAAATTTACCAAGATTGGAGACAAATATATTTTTGAAATCCAAATGATAAAAATGTTTGTCCTAAACTACGCAAACAATTTAAGTACGATTGCTAGGTAGAATTTTTAAAAAAAGTGGTCTTTGAAACTTTCAGGAAATTTACTAAAATTGGAATCAAATATTGATGAAAATGTTTGTCCCTAAGTACAAAAACAATTAAAGTATGATTGGTACGTAGAAATCCCCAAAAATGGTCTTTGACACTTCCAAAAATTAACCAAAATTGGAATCAAATATTTTTGAAATCCAATTGATGAAAATGTTTGCCCTTAATGAAATAAACAATTAAAGGATGGTTGCTAGTTAGCCAAAAAAGTGGTCTTTGACACTTTCAGGAAATTTACAAAAATTGGGATAAAATATTTTTGAAATCCGATCGAAGAAAATGTTTGTCCTAAACTACAGAAACATTTTAAGTACAGTTGCTAGATAGAATTCCAAAAAATAAGTGGTCATTGAGACTTTCAGGAAAGAGGTATGGCCATTTACCCGTGAATTTATTTCCTTCAACATACTAATTTGAATTGCGAATGCATTAAATCTTCTCGAAAACTGCTTTAACAGATCATCTGTCATATGCACTATCAGAAAAAAATCAATTCAAATTCATTTTCATACATTTAGATGAAAGATTCAGCCACTGAACTTGCCACTTTGTGTACAATTTGAGAGATTTTGACAAGTTTTGTAGTTTTTTGGTAAAATTCGTTCTACCCAGACATCCAGAACAAAATAAACTTATTGCCATTTGGAAGGACAAAAGTTTATACGTTCGCAGCAAAAAAAAGGTTTTGGTTCTCGGTGTCCTTTGAGTAGTACCATCATATCCTTAGCTGATTTTGGCTTTAAATTTAGATCATATTGGTTATTTGTTCTCTATCAGTTTTTGAACATCTTTGAGTTAATGGTCTTCCAAAATTTTAGATTTTATCTGCACTGAAGAGACATGAGTTGTCGAAATGCGCATATGCAGAAAATAAATTCACAGTGATTTCGGTATTTAGTTATCAAACACTGTAAAATAGGTGAAATTGGCATAAAAGGCTATTTGCAGCCACGTTCAACTGCTTATACATGTAAGTCAGAATATATACAAGTGTTGCATATATTTATTTTATTTCTAAAAAGTACACGTATCAGAGACCACCTTAAACGATTTTCGACAACATTTGAGCATATTCTGAAAATGACCCAACATAGGAAAAAAAATCGCTCCTAAATTGCCATACTTCTTTACCAAAATTGGAACCGCCTTTTAGAGTCTTAAGTTTCAGAATTTTGTTTTTTATACCAAACACTTGTCAGAATATAAAATAATATGCCAAACTTTTAAAAAAGTATATGTCTTTGACATTTTCAGGAAATTTACCAAAGTTGGAACTGGAATCAAAATTTCCAAAGCTTATTGCAAATCTATAGACTATATGGAACAATTATGTACACAAATTTAATCCCTAAATCCCAAAATGTAGGAGGAGTTTGCATTAGATGCACATGTGTCAAAATCCACATTTTTGGGTCTTTGTCCCAATTGACATCATGGGGCCTCTACTTGTTTGCACCAAGACCAATATCAGATTATTGCGCATCTACAGACTATATGCAATAAATCTACAACAAAATTAAATCCATAAATCCATAAATGTAGGAGGAGTTTGTGTCACATGCCACATGTGTAAAAATTGACATCACAGGGCCTCTTGTTTGCACCAAGATCAATATCGAAAATCCGAAAGCTTATTGCGCATCTACAGACTATATGCAACAATTCCAAAATCCAAAAATGTAGGAGGAGTTTGGGTCAAAATAAAAGTGTGACGGACGGACGGACGGACGGACGGACGGACGGACAGACACACAGAGGTATAACAATATCCCCGAACTTTCTTCGAAAGTGTGGGGATAATGATAAACGGTGTCGTTTATATCATTCCAATACACAGAAATACGGAAATATGAAATAATAACATTTTTCGTCTGTAAGTTGACTAATTAACAGGAATAATTAATGTCTTTGCAAGTGATTTTTTTACTAGATTCGAACTTGGCTTATAGTGTCTGTTGTTAAAAGCGGTGATAATCTGTCGGACATGTTAAATGAAAAAAGCAGACATCACAAACATTAAAATAAGATGTGTCATAAAATATGGGTATGTGTCATAAAAATGTACCCATAAAATTTGTACTGTAAGTTACTATCCATTATCCAGCCGGAATACTGGAATGAGATCCAGAGCAGGAAAAAAGTGAAAAGTATCATAACTACATGTACATATGTATGAGTTTTGTAAATGTGCATGAGATGAGTCTTCATTTCTCTCGATTTCTGTTCATGGTACCGACAACACAAAAATGAAAAGTCCGAAATATCAGATTTTGCGACATATAGGATTGATCCACGATAAGCTAAAAAAAATAGTGACAATTTGCAAAATATATTTAATTACATACCAAAAAAATGGAATTCAATGGAGTTAGAGTCATAAGACACAGACGTGCATGTAAACTTTTTTCAAAGCGGTTGTTCTCCTTAATAGGATCAAGTTTTTTTTTAAATCATTTATTTATTTTATTTATTTTATTTCATTTGTTTATTTATTTATATTTATTTTTTTATGACACATGGTACATGTAAAGAGTGTCGGAACAAAATAAAGAATATCAATTTGACAAAACAAGCGGCAAGATAACAAATAAATACATAAATAATTAAATATGAAACTTCATTTAGCACTAACTACAAAAAGTCCGTAAAACATGATTAAGACCAGGTGACCCAACAGAAAAGAGAATTTTCTGTTAGCAACAATGTAAGCACGAGACATCTGTCAAGACTTTCAAACAAACTGAGCAAACAATCCGATTTCAGTCATTGGAAAATATAGGCCTAAATGTATATGAAAATACAACAAAAATATTGTGCACCGTACAAAGGCACAGAGAATTTGATTTTCTTACAGGGGGCTGGTATTTTCACGCTGTTTATGAATGTTTCCAGCATTCTAGTCGACAGAATTTTTTTTTTCAAAAGGGTCAAATCATGAAAAGTTAATATATATATATATAATTTTTTTTGGGGGGGGGGGACAAAACGTGTGTCAGATTTTTTTCTGTATAGACTGGAATCATCTTTTTTCGACAAAAAAACTCCTCCGTCACCCGGGAAACAAATAATCAGTGTTAAAAATCAAACCCTCAATTTTTTGTTTTGTATCTTTGATTTGACACCCTGTTTGTTATCATTAATACTGGGGTATTATATACTTGAAAATTTACACAAAATATAAGAATATATGTATGTTTCGTATACTTCCGTGTTGTAAATGCGTGACCTTTTGTATTTAATCTCACTATAAATAAGAAGGTTCTCAAATTTTATTGGAAGAACTTTATAAGATGATGTTGTACACATATTTAGACATGAAAACATTACAGGGCTTTTATCACGAGACATACTATCACGATAATATCCATTCATGCTTATGATTAGTTCTTTCGTTGACAGAAGATCAATTTCAACGTCACATTCTTCCTGTTTCGGATCATTAGTTTGTTCACAAGGAAGAAGTTATAAAATATAACAACTACGCTTTATATTATATTAAACGTGATTTTCTTTCGTGTTTACGTAAGTTTAATACAAATATATAACATATCAACTGCTGTATCACATTGCAAATTTCTCGGTTTTATCTTTTGCTAAATGGATCCCATTTGATATATCCTCAGAACTACAGATAAAGGAAACGACAGAAACCACTAAATCTATACATCTTTGTTGGAGTAACATCTGGAATTTGACGAAAACGGTCAACTCAGTACTACGACAAAAGAGAAGATTTCAAAATTATAAATTCCCTAACATGGAAAGTAATATTCCAGCTTTTCCTGCTTACGGAGTGTATATTTCACAGTTGCTTCGCTACGCGAGAGAAAACACTATTTATACAATCTTTCTCACTAGACATAGTTAATTCCGTGACCGCCTTATTAATCAAGGCTTAAAAAATCCGTCTCATACGATCATTAAATAAGTTCTTCAATAGATATCAGTCCCTAGTGGACAATTTTGAAGTTTCGGTCCAAACTCTGATTCAAGAATCTCTATTATACGACCGCAAAAAATTTGAGGTCGTATAATGGTTTGGTGCTGTCGTCGTCGTCGTTGCCGTCGTCGTCGTTGTCGTTGGCGTTGCCGTCGTCGTCGTTTTCGTTAGCGTTGTCATCTGTAGACACCTTTGTTTTTGGTCAGTAACTTAAGTTCCAGTGGATCAATCCTGATGAAATTTTGACACAATGTTCCTTGCTTCAAAAGAAAGTCTTTGAGAGATTTTGGATATTGCTAGCCAACCCGTCTTTTCAAAAAGGGTCAAAAAGGGCCACATTGGGTGTTTTCGTATATTTGACGGTAGAATATTTATTATTCTTCAGATTTTGACGGGTTTCTTTCACTGTGCTCCTGAGGAAATTTCTGATCAGTGTAGTGTCAACGGATTTCACATCACATACATGTACATTGTACCGTTCATGAGAAAAATGGGGCCCAAAAAGGCCGAATCTCAAAAAAATATATTTTTTTTTTAATTTTTAGTCCGATTTGATGCAGTTTCGTCGAACGTTAGCGCGAATTGAGATTTGACGACCAATGCACAGCGCATTATAGTTATCATTTATTTTTTTTTATAAATCCCTGGTTAAAGCTTTTGTTTTCTTCAAAACATTGACGCTGTTACGGCACATTTTGTCGCCGATAACAATTATTGCAAATACGTTGCGGCACATAAAGTCGCCCGCTATGGGGAAATTAAAATCTTGTGAATTTTGAGGAACAATTTCCAAGCAAGTAATTCAATTTTCCGTCAAAAAAATTATTCTTTATTTATTATTTTTTTCCTTACTTTTTAAATGATTTCAAATATATTTTTAAATGAGTCTACATAAGTATTATTAAATGATTTTAAATGATGTTTTCCTTGAATTTTGAATGGTTTTAAATTGATATTGATATAGGGTTTTCGGCGTTTAGGCATAACGTTTTATTCACCCAAGAATCAATTGTCTGAGGTTGTATTTTTTAGCTTTTTGTTTAATATCTTCAAAAACTTCAAAATTTGGTATATCTTTTGACAATAAAGTAATGGGGCTTTTATATTTGCAGTTCTATGTGTATTTCTTATGGCAAGATCTTTTAAACGGTGCCAGAAATATTACTCCATAACCTTGACCCTGGCATGTGCCCGACTTCTTGAATTTCTGTTATTCTAGAGAAATATAGGAGATGAATACTATTACATTTGTGTCAGTCAGAATCCAGAAATAAATCGAAACAGGCATATTAACATTCCACAGTGCCCATAATTTTTATTAATTTATTAAGATAATAATAAAAAAAAATAAATAAATAAAAATAAAACAAGAAGAAAGAAAGAAATACTTGCGAGGTTTCAGCATAATCTATAATAAATTTTTAAAGTTCTCCCCACAATCAATAAGTTTCCCTGTTTTCTCAATGTTTCTGTTCCCATTATGACGTTAGTCGGAATGCAGGGTTTTGGAGTTGATTTTTAAAACACAATAGGACTTTTAAAACAAAAATAAGCTTGTTTTGTTTTAAATTTTTGCTTTTTGTTTTTCGTTTTTGTTTCTTTTTTTTTTGTTTTGTTTTTGTTGTTTTTTTTTGTTGTTTTTTGTTTCGTTTTGATTTTTGTTTTTTTGTTGGTTTTTTTGTTGTTGTTTTTGCTCAATTTTTTGCTTTGCTTTGGCAATGTCAGTTCGCACGACATGAACTTTAAATTATTGTTAAATTTTCTTACATTGCACTCTAAATACAAGAAGTGTTTTCGACACAACATCACCGTTGTTATGGTAACAGTAGAACAGTTGTATTGGAATTTATTTGACTAGGCTAAAGTATTTGCAAACTTTCTGGCCAGTATAATATTTTTGGGTATAATGGTAGCACTGTGAAAATACATCGGCAAACGTTTACCGAAGCAAAAATATGAAAGGGGTAATTCCAAAATCAAAAATCAAAAATAGCGGCAATTCATATCCAACACGAATTGACACATCCTTAAAAATGGAACAAGAACGCCATAAAACTAAAGCTTGCAATTTTTTAAAAATATTATATTTTCATAGGATATCTCGTTGCTACATGTATGGCAACATCAAGACAGTTCTCAAAAAATAATTCAAAACAGATTATTTAATCATTGGTAAACATTTTGTCCAATTTTTGCAAATCAGCACGCATGTTTGGAGAGACAATAATTTGAAAATACCAGATCTATAGTATAGTAAGCATTTTATACATTTTATACCTTTTTGGGGGGTAACAAAACAGCATGAGGAAACAAATTTATATAAGTATATATATATATATATATATAGCTTCTTTCTGAATCCTTTTCTGTTTATGCCCTGTCTGATACAGATTTTATCATAATATTTTACTTTTTGGCAGAAAACTTAACTCATAGCCAAATGTGTTTTCGCATCCAATAATTAACGTTATGCCTAAAAATGTCTGTTACAATTCATGAACCATCTCCGGTCGCGGTCAAGGTCATTATACGGAATTTCTGTTGCAGACGTAATAAAACAACGGCAGTAGAATACCGAAGGAACAAAGCACAAGATTACATAAATCAAAGTCCAAAGACAAGGCAAAAGCAAGAACACCAAAAGATGGAAGACCAAAGACACCAAAATGCCAACAAAACACACAAACACTACATATGCAACACAAAAAACTAAAGCACTAACAATGTGAACTCAGAAAAAAACAGAGTCACATCAGGCGCTCCGGAAGGGTAAGCATATCCTGCTCTGTATACAGCACTCGTCACACTGTCAGTAGGTAAATCCAGGGTAAAGTCAAATACGGTAATATCAAATCCGGGAAGACGTGAATTTAGCTGAACATTTCAGTTTCCATTTGTGACACTGACATTTCATATCTATCTATGATGTCGCGGTGACGGCCATAGAATTTCTGAAGGCACGAAAGTAACAACGACTGAACATATCCCTGACTCAGTAGTTTTTGTGACAGGGCTTTTGCTCTTTCAACAAAGTCAATTTATGAGCTACACGCTCTACAGAAACAAATGACAGTGAAATATACACTCCATATGATGGGGTGGTAGGTATATTGCTGCAGAGAAAGGAAAATATCACAATTGGAAAGTCAAAATCATCACGTTTGTCATATAACCTAGATTTCAGACATAAATAGTGAGTATGTCAGCATCTTCCTTTTCCCAAATCGTTAAAATTTCGAACCAGGTGACTGGAAAATCTGTTACTAAGACGACCATATATTTTTCGGGCATATTTTCCGTTTTCAACTAACGTTTTTTCAAGAGTCAAACACGTTATGTACGATCTTGAAGTAACGACTGCTGCCACGTGATTTATCATGTGGTGAGGATGTTAGCTCTAGATTAGTAAATTTTCTTTAGTTTGTTCTTCTTTCACATAGCGATGATTTGTGAGGGCAAAAATCAGCATCGATGGTCTGACCGCGCCCATTCATTTTACAAGTTGATCTTGGGTTGAACGGATTGTTTTCCAGTTTTTAAAATGGCAAATTGTTTACCTGATGGAGTTTCGCAATTATTGACATCAAATAATCGAAATCGCCCAACAGTTAACGGCGAACTCGATCATCGGGCGAAAAACTACCACCCCTGATTTTCATTCCGTTTCGGAATTGATTTGGAAATGGAATAAACAAATGCATTTTGGGGTTTAATTTACAAATACACTAAAATAGAAACTTATAATTGCGAAATGCAAAATATATTTTCAAAATTAACAAAATTAACTGTGTATCCAATCTACAGGTTAAAACGACCCAAAACAAAACATCTAGAGGTCACCGTGAGGTCTTCAACATAGTGAGGAACCTCACACCATACAGCAAGCTCTAAATGGCCCAAAACGGTAAAAAAGAATTAATCGATGGAAACAAACCAAATCAATAACCCGATATCAAGAAACTAAAAAATTATAAGAAGACAAGGACAAGCCAATGACCCACATATTACTGACTTGGAACTGGTGCAAAAATTGCGGTATGGTTAAACTCGTTTCTTGTTTTTCTTGGAACCACCCCTCCCCTCCCCTCCACCACCCCCCCCCNNNCCCCCCCCCCATGTTTATGATGTTGTGAAAATCAAAATACAACAAATAGGAAAAAATGTTTTAATTTAGTATTGAGGAGCTTATCAAAACCAGATGGAAAAATTTAACAACAATGCTGTATTTATATCCTTTATAAGTAAGTTTGACCAATGGATCAATAAGTTTGGAAGGACAAGTTTTGAATTTGTGCGAATTGTAAATGATATTTCCTTAGAAGTTTGGATGTGAAACCCCCTGTTGTATAAATGCCCTGCTTGTAGAACCAAATTCCCATGACTTTCCCATATCAACGCATCTTTAATAAAATTTGGGAAATGTTTTATCATTTTATGATATCTAAACTCTTAATGCAGAAGTTTTTCAGTTAGACAAAGATTTCGGTCGTTGAAGTCAAAAACAACACTGCATACTCGTGCATTCCGAACAAGTTGTGAAATGTAGACCCCGTAAGAAGGGACTTACGGAACATCGGCGTCAAGATGAGGAAAATTAACTATAGGGAAAGAGAAATCATCCCTTTAATCGCAAACTTTAGTGTTAAACTTTCCTTGATTTATTGATATATCAAGATCAAGAAAAGGTGTATGATCGATGCTGCTATTGGATTTAATTAAAGTGAATTCGGCATTAATTCGGAATTAAAGATAAATATCGTCCAAATATCTATATGTATTGTTAAAAAGATACACTAAATGCTGTTTAGTAGGGTCTTTATGAATTTTGGCCATGAATTGTGACTCGTAGCAATAAAGAGATAAATTTGCTGTGAAAGGTGCACAGTGTGTACCCATATGACTATTTATGTGAATAAAATAAGTTTATACAAGTTAATACTAACAAAACACCAATTTCTATAGCAAAACGAAAAAGCTAATGTTATGAAGATTTGTCATTTATGTTGCAAGTAAATGAAATACATTATATATGTAAATATATAGATTTCTGTAAGTTTTTGGAACCGATAAATATGATAGAAAGAAGGGAATTGAAGATGAAAATGCAAATTATAAAAAGATATTGTTACCATGGCAACAACATGTGTTCATTTGAGAAATAATTTTTGTTCAAATCAGAGTGTCTTCAAAAACTAACACAACTATTATCAAGATCTGAAATTTAGCCGATTTTGGAACTTCGTGCATGGCTCTACTTCTTTTAGCATCATACCACTTGGTACATGCGTAAGGTTAGGATTTGAACCAACACATTTAGAGGGGCGGAGGGGTCTCATCCCGGTATCCCCACTTCATTTTATCTAAATCCAAATATCCTGAATATAAGAGAACTTAAAATTGAAGAAATCCAGATTTCCAGTGCATTTATTTCCCGAAATCCGAGGCTTAAATTATAGAAATCTCGAATGCCCGAGCTTAAAAACGCCTAAACCTGACATCCCGAAAAAGGTCCCTCCCCCCGCTTTAGAATCAAATTATTCTTCCTTCTTTTTTTTTGGCTCTCGGAAATTCCAAAATCAGTGGTATGTCAACAGTTGTGTTTACGAGATAAGTAGGCCCAGGACGGGCCAATGACAAAAAATAAGATTTTGTTATTTTTTATCAGATTACGATGCAGTTTTTAAAGGTTCCACAGTAAAAAAATTGAATATCTTTACAGAATTTTCCGTTCGGTTCCTCTTGATGTAAGCTTTCAGAAGTGTGTCTATTAAATTGTTAACTTAGCTGTAAGTGGAATTTGGGGCCGGCCTGAAATCTTGTTTCCAATTCTCATCAAATTTTAACGGGGTTTGTTTCATTTGATGATTTCATTTTTCACTCTACCTCAAATTTAGAAATTTTGAAATTTGTGCATATAAATTGTCTCGGATACATTGTCAATTCCAAAATGATTTTATTATCCAGGGGATGGTTGAATTTTACACAGTAATTAAGGCTATGGATGGATGAAGACAAAAAATCAGATGACGAAGCTATCGAAAAAAATTTCTTTTGCCGCGTAACAACATAACGTGCTAATAGCGAAAACAAATCTGTGCAAAAAAAAAAGATTCAGTTTATACAATAAACCAAATGGTTGGCGTCTTATGAAATATTTTTACAGTATTTTTATGGGGGTGTTTAAAATGCAGTTACAAAGCAGAAATATGTATCATATGTCATAACGATCAACTCCTACATTGAAATTATATGAGATTTGGGCGTTAACTGTAAATTCTTAAATTCTGATAAAAACAATGTTTGAAGATTTAATCATAATAAAGTGCAGATTGATGAGTAACTGTTTCAGGATGCTAATTTCAGCTGGATTAATGCTTGCTTTAGGAGCATTTTTACCTCATACAAGGTATTTTTTTATCAGAAATTTTAATGAGTTCCAAAGTCACAGATCGAACATCAAGCTGGTAATTTTGAAATTATCTAAAGTCTGCTGGATACTGCATGTGAAAGTATTTTTTTTAATATCTCCTTCTTGCCTAGCTCTGCCCTTAACTAGATTTGGCTTTCCTTTTTAGACCTTGCTGATAATTTGTTCTCTATCAGCTAGGTTGGGATCAGGAGCCCAGAGCCCGTGGTATTACCCAATGTTTTACTATAAATTCTAAGGCCCGAAATTCCGTCAAAAAATCAAAGGACCAAACATGTGTTAGTAAGTGGGGTTAACTAACTTACATGTACCAATACCGAACCATACCGTTGTCTATAACAGTAAAGAAAAAAAGTTCCGAAATCTGATATGAAATCTGCTATTATAAGTCCAAGGTCCAAAGATCAGGGGAACGGAACCAAACTCGAATAATATATGGCGGTATCCCAAATATACGCTCCAATCTGTCATACTTTTGAGAAAGAAAAATCCACAATCCGCTTCACGATCTGAATTCTTGTAATGTAATGGACCGATTCAGAAATGAAATGGTATTATGGGATTGTCATTGTTCTGAACGTTCTTGATTGGTCAAAACGTATTTTACGAGTACGCTGTGCTTGCACAACGTCATTTACGAGGACGGAAGTTGAATTTCTGAATCGGTCCATTGCCATTTTAAACTAAGTGGCAATAGCTAGGTTGATTTATTGCCATCATGTGGCTTTTGTCTCTCGTCCGTCCGCACGTCATCGTTAATCTTTTATTCAAAGATTATCTCCTCTGAACTTATTTGACGAATTCAAACTTAATTTAGTTACACTAGTCCTGGGGCGAATCACTCTTAAGTTTGTGTTTGTATGTTAATACCTCATCACTGATGAATGTCAGAAGGACACCTAGTTATTAATATGATCCAATGGGAAATGCACCCAAAGATCTTCTCATGAACTTAATTTCAGTTAAATTGTATTACAATATCCTATAGGTCACCCTCTTCAAATTGTTTTAATTTTAAGCTTACCTCTTCATAGACTGCTGCCAACAGGGATCATATCTTAACAAAGGACCCTATGGGAAATACATGAAAAGATCTTCTCCTCTGAAACAGCTCCAACAATTTCAGTTTACTTTCATCCTAATAATCCTAGTGCAAATCCCTTCTAACCAAATGATTTTTATGTAAGTACCTCATTTAAGATGGCCACCAGCTTAGTTTAACATACGAGATGCATTCAAAGATATTCTCCGAAATAGCTTTAATAATTTCAATTCTATTTTATCGTAAGAAGTCTTTGATGGCTATCTTTAAGTTTATAATTTTTGTTTGTTTGTACCTCATCCAAGATGGCCGCCATCGGAGAACAAAGTTTACCTTATGACCTTTTTTGAAGTGCATTTATATATTTTTTTCCTCTGAAATAATTCGGAAAATTTCATTTACATTTCATCATAAAATTCATCGGTGATCCCCTTCAAAATAAGTGATTTTTATGTTCGTACCTCATCCATGATGGCCGCCATAGTATATTGGTAGCCTCTTAAAAAAAGACATTTGAATCAATTCATACAAAACTTTAAAGAGCTATAAGATATATACTAGTATAATAGTGTCAAGACCTGTCTACTTTGAAGCAATATTTCAATTTTTCTTGAAAGAGTCATTCATTCGTGACTTTGCAGGGTTATCATTTAACACATACATGTATGAAACCTAAGAAGCCAGTCATATATTTTTTTTTTCGAAACTGTGTTTTAAATTGAGAATCCCCTATATAAATACAATGGAACTAAAAGTTCTGGAAGTTTCATGGGACTTTTCGCATCTGTTACCTGGGGCATCGAAATTTCATTTTCATGTTTTGTTTTGCATTTATCCCATAACAAAAGTTTTGCACTTATGGAGCAGGGATTTTCGTGTGCTGATTTAAAGCTTACAGTTAAAAAAATTGTGTATATAGGTTGAAAAACAGTTAATTCAGAAAAAATATGTATAATTCCTTATACATACATTGCTTTACACCTTGAGGTTGCCATAAATTCAAAAACGGGAAGGAAAATATATGCTAATTAATTAGCAAAAGTTTAATCTCGCCTACTCATTCAAACATGTAGGTCAAACTGATTACAGCCTCTTTTTGAAAAATGCTAGATATATTGTATTCGTTGTGTCTTTGCGTCCGTCCGTCCAGCTGTCTGTCCGTTGGTCCATACGTTTGTTCGACCTTAATATCTGCAACTCCTCTTAAACTACTGAATGAAATTTGATGAAACTATCATATGATAACAGCATGTCCCTGCTTTTTTAGATCTCGATTTGGCCAAATTTTCGGTCTCCTACAGGCAAACATGAACTTTACCAGTCATTGTAATAAAAAGGTATTGACATGCCGTCCGCAACGCCTCCTTAACAAATGCATAGGAAAATCGATGCAGCTTTTAGAGAATCTTTTTAATTTTATTTGCAGGAAGAAGCATATAAAAGACGTAACGTCGAGATGTGTAAAATGAAAACGACCAAGAAACGAAAACATCATCCTGCTAGGCGACTCCGTCGACATAATGTCATTTATAGGGACAAATCGAGCTACATTTCTAGTAGTTATCCATATTTCGACCATAATTCTCAATCTGTAGAAGTAATATATCGCCGGAGTAACGGACACAGATTGACTAGACTGACATCTGAATCAAGTAAAATCGGAAAAGGGATAGCAAATAGTCAATCGAAAGTGCAGGTTATGAATTGTGAAAATGTTCGACCTGATAAAAAAGATAGTATACCTAGGAACGACCAGGATACTAGTAACAATGTTCATAATTTAGTGATAACATCTCTTGATGATACATGTATTTGCACAATGATTTGTATGGTATATCATGTGATTTTATATGGCAAGCAACTGAAACAAGCTTTCAAACTTTGTGGAAATCATGATATTTTAGCAATTAAAAGAAAAAAATACGATGTTGAGAATGAAAAATATAGCTTAAAACAATATTTATTCAAACCAAGTTTATGTTTTCCTCAAACAGACAATGTCTGTCCAGTCAGCTTAAAGAATTATTTCGACAGTTTAGCTTCCGGTTCATCAATATCATTGGATGCGTCAATGTCTAATCAGTTAATAAGAATTTATTCTTTTAGCAGTTTTCCCCGTCAAGTAAACGTTTTCACAAGTCAACTTGCAAAATCCGGATTTTATTACACTGGGATTCAGACGAGGTCCGATGTTATGCATGTGGTGTAAGTTATAAAAATTGGTCGTCTGCTTACAAACCTTTAGAAATTCATAGAAGATTATCGCCATCTTGTTCACATATCATTACGTTAGATTTGGAACAAGGAAATATTGATAACGGTGGTTATCAGAACTCGGCTCCAAATACACCTAGCATTTCTCCATTGTCATCAGTACCAATTACAGACTCGACATTACACTTAAATAATTTGTCAAATGCTATTTCAACTATATCTATTCAAAGCTTTCCTTTGTTATCGGAATATGTAAGTAATATTTGTTCGTCACTAGTTCCACACGTTTTAACCGTCAATAATGGTTCTTCTAAAAATAACGAAACAAACGCGTCCGCTGTCGGTATATCTGCGAATGCAAAACGCCGACAGCAACCACAAGACAACATTTATAACGGAACTTTAAATCTGAACTTTCAAAACCACAATTCAAGCGAACCCCCAGTTGTACGGAATGCAGCAATCGATGTGAACACCGATGAAGCAAGATATCCCAATTACAGACCAATACAAATCCGGATCAGTTCCTTTCAAGGTTGGCCTTCGTATTTGGATCAGTCACCTCATAAAATGGCAAAGGCTGGTTTTCTGTATGCTGGTTACCAAGACTACACAAGATGTTTCTTCTGTGGTGGAGGACTTCGAAACTGGGGAGCAGGCGACGATCCATGGATAGAACATGCTAGATGGTTTCCGAATTGTAGATATCTGAAAGAAAATAAGGGAGAAAGATTTATTGAAGCTGTCCAAGATAAACAAGCACTGTTGGTACGTATCTACGGCTAATTGGCATGCATCTAAGTGTTAGTATATTTATCATTTAATGATTGGTTGTGAGTCTGATTCACTTCCACAGTGATTTTATTACATGGAAAATGTTTTGTTCTGTTCTAGAATAGAGAAAATGGTCAAACAATTGGTCAACTCATGTCATATCAAATATCGACCACATCTGTAAATGATGAAGTGACAGGTGCAATAGTCCAAACCAACCATGAAACTAAACCCCTTCGTGAATCAGTTGCAGCAAAGAGTGTTTTACAGATGGGTTACACTGAAATTCAAGTAGACCAAGCTATTCAGAAGATTATCAGATCAAATCATGGTAAGGAATATTACTATTTTACTGTAAGTTTCAGTATTGACTGCAACTACATTGAGAATATACAGATAGTGTCTTTAGATATCAACTGTATTTGTGCAAGACATAAAAACAGATTGACGTGCGAGCGTTTTGCGACCATTTCAATCTGTTTCGTGTCGAGTACAACTAAATACACTAATTATAAATCGGTTTTAATACTGCAATATATAAAACAAATTCATTTAATGGAAAATATTGTCTAAAAATGACATTTTGGCGATTTCTTTCTGTCCATAGATATCGGAAGTGGGCGTGGCTTAAATCGATATCCTGTAGTTTACAAGATACAGCTGTGCAGGATACAGCACAACAATATACATAGGGCTTTATTTGTATAGTAAAAGCAATCATTGCAGGATAAATTGATATATTTCTACCGTTGTATTGTATCGTTATTTTTACGACTAAATCTGTGAAGTCATGACACTTTTTAAAAAAAAAAGATTGGTATCCACATGAGTCATCTATAATGTTATTTGGTACATCGTCGTTTCGAATTTGATAGCCTTGATAAAAACGTGCTTCATTACCAAACGTGACAAGTATTTTATAGCTTGTTAGAAACATGTCTTATCAGCTGATTTTATGTTTACTGAAAATACTAAAAATAATGTTGTTTTTTTTAATTTCACGGACTCTGCTCAAATTGGTTGGTTTCGGTGTAACGGAGATGTATTTTGAAATTTAGTGCTACATTTTTGATGTCTCATTGGCTTGTAAAAAGGAACTGAAGCATACATAAGTTGTACGAAACTCTGCTATAATTCACTCAGTAGTCAGTTCTTTGGAATCCGTTCCTTCTGTGAGCATAAAAAAATTGATTAGGGTCGATCCCGTAAATGTGCCCCCACCAGACCTTCTTTACCAATCAAATGCAGCAATTTTGCGACTGATTCATGGTCTGCTTCTATTTCAATAACTGACAGTTACTTTGTAAAAAGATGACAAAATATAACATTGTACACACTAATTGTCTATTTCCTCAACATTTGATGACTTTGTGTTTTCTTTAACATGGGGGTTTACAAAAGATTTACATGACACAAACTGACGGTGGGGACATATTTATTGAATCGGTTCTAACAATATCAGCAATTTTTCTGGCCTCCCAGGCTATATGTGTCATCTACTTTACATAAGTGACTGCATACAAAATGGGAATCTGAACTATTCCAATTCGAATAAAAACAGCACAAATCTGACGATCATTCATCTTTTTCAATAACGATGATTTCTGTCGGTGACTTGGACTGGTATTAGAAAGACTTTTGATTTGTAGGCATTGTTTTGTCTGTGTCTCTAGGTCACTTGGTGAGATCGCCTCCAAGAAATAACAAGTCTTTGCTCTTTCACTCGACTTGCATATAAAGTAGTCATCCTGTGGATTTGGAAAAAATGAACACATTTTATAGTGTCTCCTGTTAATCCTAGAAATGATATGAAAAAGAAAGGAAATGGGGTAAATGTCAAGGAGACAACATCCCATACCCAGAAGACCCAAAAGCAAAGCATCTAGGGGTCACCGTACGGTCTCCAACACAGTGAGGATGTTTCCTTAAATGCAACGCCTTAATTTTAACATAACTTAAAATGGAATGAACAGATTGTTAATGGCAATATACCGAATTAACCATGAATGTAGTTTCTGCATATGGCCATTTCAACATTTCGATGTCAGCTTCGTTTAGTGCAGATCAAGTCAGAACATATGGAAATCAATAAACCGAAATATTTTTTAAAACTGATGGATAAGAAATTACCAATGGGGTCAAAGTAGAAAGAAATATTTACTTCCAAAATGACAAAAGCATATTTAAGGAAACAATTGGCATCTCTTGTTATATTTCTCGTCATTTCCGATTTTGCAGTTTTTGAGATTGACATGTATCAGGCGCGAAATGGCCTGTGTCTTTGAATGAATTATTATGGGGTTTGTTTGTTCTTTAACTTGAAATGAAACAATAACAGCTTTGTAAATTGTTCTGTTGATTTTGCAAATAAGTTAGAAAAGTATTATTTGCTACAAACATTAACTTCAGAGTTTGGTAATGTTATAAAAGTTACAAATAATAGGTCCATTGACGTTTTATCCTTTATAGATAAAACACAAATGGAAAAACTTCATATCAATTTTATTTAAAAAATACTTGGAACAAAAAAAGAGCTCCACTAATATTATAATTCGTGAGGAATAAGTTTTACTACCAGTTGAAAGTTCCATAAAGACATAAACACTAAGTTATCTCTCTTGACTTAACAACAATGGACTAAATCCTCTAGGGAAGGTAATAACTGGCAAAAGATTTACACTTTAACAATATGTAATCCTGGTTCCCATGTACATCTAGCATTACAAAAGAGATAAACTTTGAATTAAAAGATCTAAGTGAATGTAAAACAGAAAAACAAACCAAAAAATTGAAAAGTATGTCACAAATTATAATCATTTATTAATTAATGAAAAAAAATAATGTAAAAGAGGAAAATAAAAACTTCTATCATATTTTTTCAAAATCAGGAAAAACAAGCCCACTTTTTACCTTTCACATCCCGTATGATTCGAAAACTTATTACCAAATTCAGTGTTATTAGTTGAAGAGGGGAGGTGTAAAAATATTCCAAGATATCAAAGACTCTGTAAAACTTGCAACATCACAGAGGATGAGTTCTACTTCTTTTTCAACAGTAAAATGAATTCTTCATGTCGAAAGCAATTTTAGATTACTATCAGTGTAATATAACACATTTTAATTTACCTAACCAATTAGAAAAAGACTTGTTCTAATTATTAACACTTGATGATATTAAACAGTTGTATCTTATATACAACAGTCATTAGAATTGAGGAAAGGTTTTAATATCGAATTAATACTGTCTTGGTTTTTTATATTTTTGTTCATATTTGTTGTCATTGTTTAAATGGGTTTGCTGCAACCCTCATGGGTTAAAAGTTTTCAATAAAGTTAAAGCTAATTATAAAGTGTATTAATTATCAACCTATTTGCCCTAAGATGACTCACTCTGTAATAATATTTGCTTGGCAGGCACTGTCTGTTCTTTTTTCCATCGATTTTATAGATGTTTATAATGCTGAAAGTTTCAGGTGAAACTGACATGTCAGCGGTTGATATACTGTCACAGCTTTTTGATGATGACGATAAGGACACACAAGGGAGACAAACTAGTGTTTCTGAGAAAACATCCAACACTGTTGCAGCAAGAAATGGCATTTGTACAGGCGAGAATAGAGCAATTAGTAGACCAAACGAAACTTTAGTATTTAAAACTTGTACCAGCCCAGCAGTAAACAATCCAAGCACAGCAGTAAACGGTACTAATCAAGCAGTAAATGGAAGCAGTGAATCATCAAATGGAACAAGTGATAATACTGTTGACTTTGACGATTCAAAATTATATGGTATATTAATAATCTCTTTTATAAAAAATGCATAAAAAAGCATTAAAAAGTTATGTTAAATGAAAATAAGAATCAACAGACATGCAGTAGAGTGAAGACTGGGTCAAATAAACATGCACAACTTTAGGTACATATCTTAAACGTCCGAATCTTTGCAAAAAGATGTAATTATTTAGATCACAATACGACTCGTTAGTTTGAGTAAAGTATACGATATTCTGCATAGGTGCATTAGAAAGAAGAACATCAAACGAGTGTTGCATAGACATATACGACTTGCATGTTTGAGCATAGCCTTGAATATGTTTGCGTAGATTAAAATTTAAATATAGCTGTAGTGAGAAAAGCCTCTTAGTATATCACACATGACAACATGACTTGGGCTGCATGCAAGCTGCACTAGTCAGCGAAGCCTAAATCAATTTCTGCGTGGCAGGTATCCGTTTGTTTGTTAATTTTATTATAATATTTCCAAATCGAAAGCGACTGTCAAAATAAAGCTTATGAATGGGAAGTTAACATGATGACGATTACTATGCTGAGTTCTAGATCCTAATTTCATATAAATACTTCCAGGCATATAGAACACGATGGAATCATGAAAGCCGTGTATTTATGGCATTATTTGTTGGTTACTTGAACGATTGTATGCTTTGTTACAAAAGTTATAAAAGTTTCTTAACAAACATTTCCTTGTGGTTTTTTGCGTACAGCGTACAATGCATTTCTTTTTCTCTTTTCACATAACACAAAAACAGCAAACTGATAACAATATATTTTTGGATCGGACCAGATAATGTTATCTGGAAGTCATTATAAAATTATGGATTTGTTAAGCACATTTTTTTACATTTTTTTTTTCAGATACAGAACAATTAATTGAAGAAAACAGACAGTTAAAAGACCAGCGGCTCTGTAAAATATGTCTTGAGTATGATGCAACTATTGCATTTCTGCCATGTAGGCATCTTGTTTGCTGTTCTGACTGTGCTCCGGCAATGCGGAAGTGTCCAATATGTAGAGCATTTGTCAAAGGCACCGTGAAAACTTTTCTAGTCTAGTACATTCCGTGTATCCCACCGGCGGATCCAAAGGAGGGGTTTCTATGGAGTTATAGTCGATTTTTTTTTACCATTTTTGTAAATTATTCGTAATTTTGATACTGTTGAGCATGTAGTTTGTGCAGTGATTTTTTTAACAGAGCGTAAACATGGTCCAAAAAGCTGCGTAGTCGGGGATTTGTTCAGCCCTCAAGATATTCTTTGGCCGTCAACGTTACATCATTGAAAGATATGACGTGTAAGTGTCTCAAATGAAAGCGGACATATTCAGCTAGATTACGTTTTCCTGTATTTGACTCTACCGATCTTGTACCTTTTATGGATCGACTCACTTACAGTGTGACGGGTGCTGTTAATAGAGCAAGACATGGTTTCGGACAACCTGATGTCATTCTCGGTTCTTTGGGGGAGTTCACACTGTCAGTGCTTTAGTTTTTTGAGTTGTCTTGTTACATTTTAGTTATGTCTTCGTTATTTATGTTTTTAGTACCGACCTGTCCTTGTCCATGTTTGAAAACGAAAGTGATTACAAAAGCTTTTCAAAATTTTACTTAGTACTGTTTAAGGGTTAGAGAAATAACATGTACCGTGAACTTTAATTGGTTTTATTTCAGGTTATCCTTTCGTAAAATATTTAATACAGGAGTTTGTCTTTTATTGCAGTGTGGAGTTGGTAAAACAATTCCCCGTGGTAGAGATGTATGCTCTTTATTTTTCTTAGATATGGTGTACTTGTACATGAGATAATATCTAATGTGTACACTTTGTTCAATTACTATTATCTAAATTTATGTAAATTCTAAAACCCAAGGATAAACTCCCTCCATCGTAGTTATGTCCTTAGCTATATTTGATATTACTGATTATTCGGATTTCGTTTGTTTTTGTGCATTTTATATCTTTTTTTGAAATTAAGGATTTCCTTTGTTTGGTTTCTGGTGCTGCTGATGAGGAATGGATTTCCGAGGTGGCCATACAGCTCATTAAAATTGATGCAGTTGGGGTTGACATATGTGTTATTGTCTCATGTTCATTTACTCCATATCCTTTCATAAAATATTAGAAAATGACATTAAACCAATCAGCTACCTAACAGATCTTTCAAAAACATATATTCATCACTGACCGTCTGAAGGGTGCTGTTAGCAGAGCAGGACATGTCCACCCTTCCGTAGCATCTGAAGTCACTCGGTTTCATGGGAGTTCACACTGTGAGTGCCTTACTTTTGAATGTTGTGTTTTTTTTTTATTTCTGGGCTTTGAAGTTGTCTCACGTAATTGTTGTCTGTATAATCGTTTTTGCCATGCCTTTGGACTTCGATTTTTTGTAAATACTACTACTTTGTTACTTCAGCATTCTAATGCCGTTGTTTCTGAGCGCAAATTATAATTTCTTTCCAAGAAAAGGGGTCTTCAACCCCGGAACCCCCTTTTTTAATTAGCAAGTGAATCCGAATTCCATCAAGCAGCTTTGCTCCATGATTATTACTTTGATATCTTTTATTCAATTGAACAGTACTAGTATTGGATTTCAATGACAGCAACCAGGAAGAATTATGGTACACGATCCTCAGTGCCGCCTTGCTCTTTGGAAGTAGAATCTTGGTACCAATTGTGGATGAAAAATCCTACTTTCTGAAAGAGTTGGCTCGAACCGTTCTCATTGTGGAATTATTTAGTTTTAGCCTACATAAGCCTTGCAGACATTTTCTGTAACCATTTAGTGCACTGACTTTCGGTTGTTTGTTTCAGAGGTACACTTTCCTGCTTATCCATACAAACGTAATGTTTTGTAAAAGGTTTCACGATTGAGTTTATGATGAAAAAATATTAATTTCAATTTTGTCGTTATTACAGCAAGCACGGTGTTGTATTATTGTATGGGGCAGTTTTCACTGAAACAATATCTTACACTAAATTGTTTGAGAATCGAGGGCTTATTTGGATGTACACATATTTACATCGAAAGCTTTTTTGTCCAATGTTCTTAGCTTTGTCTTGCTATAAAATTTCTGTATCTTACTAACATTGACATATTTGAAACGGCATGTCTATTTTCCGATTTTCCGAGGTAAAAGAGCATTAAATGGTACAAGAAGTGCCAGTTGTTTTTTTTTGTTTTTTTTTGGGGGGGGGGGTTGTTTTTGTTTTTTGTTTTTTTTTTTGTTTTTTTTAACACAACCTAGTAACAATGTTACAATGTGACTATGCTTCAGCAAAGTCTTATTAAGATCAAGAGACGTCTTTGATATCTTTTGTTGACTTTTTGTGACAAAATGTTGTTTATTTCTCTGCCTTTGTGTTGTTTCCATAGCAACGGTGTCTGTTTTAAACTTCATAGACCTTCTTACACAATTAGACATTGGTACCTATATCACTGCTAAGCTTATATAAGATCTGATGATCGGTTTGTTGCAGATATACAGCGGACATTTCGTTAATGAAAAAAAAGACGAATTCAATTTGATATTGTCTCCATTTTAAATTGATTAAATGATTGCATCCAATGTAGAATCCGGCTCTCCGCGACTTCGTGTGGACCAAATAATAATATAAACTAGAAAAAAACTGTGAACAAACCTCACAAATATAAAAATGTATATACATGTACACTCGCTCCCTCATTTGATTCAAGAAGTAAAAACCAACAAAAAAGTTAAGTCAAATCAAATTTAAAAGAGCTGGTGCACAATGGCAATTTTTAAAAGCTTCATTAAATTTCACCAAGTGGTCTAAGAGGAGTTATCACCACCCTATGGTGAACGGAATAACGAACGAATGGACGGTCAGACGGACGAATGAACAGACAGACGAACGGAAACCTTGTTCATTAGATACCGGCAGCCAAACCGGGAGGTATAATAACACGGAACGGTGAAAAAAAAATTCACAGCGGAGACTTAGGCAGCAACCATTTGATTTTCTGGGGGTGGCTATGGATTTTTACCCCAAGTCAATTTTTTTTTTTCACCTAGAACAAAAAACTTGTTTTTTTTTACATGGCCAATCATAAACACATTATTTTTTTCAGCATATATTGAAAACAATCTTTTTTTTCCACCTCACTGGTGCACCGCATCCTTTACATTGTTATATAATAGGACGTGTCCATTACCAATCCAAACACACTCAAAACAGTTCACCCAGTTTTCATTCATATAATAAATTAATCAATTATGTTATTTATGTATCTATAATTTTTGAAATATGTGTAAATATTGAAAGGAAAATGAATTATTAATTTTATATAATCTTAAACATATTAGTATAAACTTATAACATAGATTTATGTCCTCCGGTGTTTCGGTTTAGGCTACTACAATTTTAGGGTAAATATAACGTTTGTATTTTTTTTTTTTGAAAAACAGATAAGTACACATGGTAACCAAGGCTAATCCATCATCAGGTACCCCAAGCCTGTATGGAGATAGTAATTATTGATTACTGAAATCAGTTGCCGCTAATTATTCAAATAAAAAGTGTCCACTACCAATCCAAGCAGACTTGACACAGCTCACTAAGGTCTAATTTGCAAAATCTATAGATATTATTTTTAAGATTAATTTACAGATGCATAAATATTCATATTATTCTCCTTATCTCCTTTTATTTTATCATTTAGTCATTACATAATTTTATTTTGATATTACATATGTATTTAACTGATATTTTGTTGACTCCTTAAAACACTTAAAACAGTATTTAAACAACTTAATAATATTATTCAAATAA
>MJUU01074208.1:86946-106923 GCA_002080025.1 Modiolus philippinarum
TAAGTGGTAGGTCAATGATATTTGGTATGTAGGTTGGTCTTAAGTAGTACATGACAGTCTGTCATATGGCTTTTGTCCTTGAACTCAATTTCACGGTCTAGTGAGCATGTAAAATTTTTGTGATTAGGTCATTTTTCTCAGTAACTAGAAGTGGTAGGTCAGTCTGCTATGTGGGTTTTGCCTGTAACCTCAATTTCATGGTCCAGTGATCATGTTAGGTTTCCCAGTATCTATTAATGTAAGGTCAATAATATCTCGTATGAGGGTTTGACTTAGATGGAAGATTACAGCCTGTTTGGCTTTAGCCCTTGACCTCATTTTCACGGTATAGTCAACATGTGTTTTTTCAGTATCTATCAGTGGTAGGTCACTGGTATTTTGCATTTTAGTTTTGGGTGATACATGACAGTCTGCTATATTGCCTTTGTCACTAATTTCACAGTCTAGTGAACATGTAAAATTTTCTGATTTAGTCATTTCGAGTTTCACATCAATTTTGCAACCAAGTAGGGACGGGCGTAACATCAATTAGGGTCCACACTTGTTTCATAGACATTCTCCTCTGAAACTGCCAAGCTAACATTTAACAAAGCATCACCATGGTATCTTCTTTCAAGTTTGTGATTTTTAGCTCGCCGGGACGAATGTCTGGAGAGCTATTGTCATACCCCAGTGTCGGCGTCGGCGTTAGCAAAACTTTAACCTGGCTTGTGGAATTGAGACCTGAATAGCCATGATGTTGATATTTGGTATGTGACTTCCTTGTGATGAGAGCTTTTTTCTGGTACTATACTTGTAGACCTTGCCCTAAGGGCAATTTTCGAAAAACTTTTGCCTTGCCTCTAGAAGGTTTGCTTTTAGTGGTAGGTATGTAACTTCCGTAAGATGAGAGCTTTCTTCTGGAACCATACTTGTAGACATTTTGACCTTGACCTTGCCCTGAGGGTAATTTTTCAAAAAACTTTAACCTTGCCTATAGAAGGTATACCGGTAGGGTGTATATATTTTGTATGTAACTTCCTTATAATGAGAGCTTTCTTGTGGTACCATATTTGTAGACATTTTGACCTTGACCTTGCCCTGAGGGCAATTTTTTTAAAACTTTTAACTTTGCTTCTAGAATTAAGTTGTTTAGTGCTAGGGTGTTCATATTTGGTATGAGATGTCCTTTTGGTAAGAGCTTTCTAATGCTACCATATTTGTAGACATTTTGACCTTGACCTTGCCCTGAGGGCAATTTTTAAAAACTTTAACCGTGCTTCTAGAATTAAGTTGTTTAGTGATATTATGTTCATATTTTGTATGTGTCTTTCTTGTGATGAGAACTTTCTGATGGTAAGGGTATGGTAAGTGATAGGGTGTTTATATTTTATTTCATATGTGAGTCTCTTGTGAAGATAGCTTTCTATTTCTTTCGAATTTATTGTGCATTGAGGTTACTCGAATCCCCGGCGAGCTTTGTTGTCTTCTGACAACTCTTGTTAAGTCGAAAGACCGAACAACTTGCCGCTGTTACTAAAAATAAAACATGGGGGTGTTAAATTGATGCTTTTTTTGCAAGTAACTCGAAAACTGTTACAAAGATCTGACTGGAGGTGTAATGAGATCTACTTAAGCTGCAATCTTGACGAAAATCCGAAATTCCGTCTTGAGTTATTGTCCCTTTTCCGTAATATTTTCAATTTTTTGATACTCTTCGTCCTTTATTTGAAAATGATAAAAGATAGAGGTAAAGTTTTTACTACAAAAATGGTCAGAGTAGTAAGATCTACATGTCCTGCAATATTGAACAAAATCTGACGACCGATATACTGGGGAGTTATTTCCTCTTTTTCTTTGAACTTTTCCGATTTTTATCCGTTTTTAATTTTATTTCAAGAATATTTGAGATAGAGGTAATGAATGAATTGCAAAAGTGTTGAAGCTTATCTCTACGTATGTCCAGCGGGTTGGCATCTCCTCCAAAATGGCCGCCACTGGGGAGCATAGTTTAACATAAGACCCTATGGGAAATGCGTTCAAAGGTCTTTTCCTCTTAAATCGCTTAAACAATTTTGATTAAATTTTGGCATAATGGTCCTATGATGGTCCACTTTAAAGTTTGTGATTTTTATATTCCTACCTCATCTAAGGTGACCACTAAAGTCTGTTTCACTTCCTTTAGATAATGGAAATTCTCTTCTGCTGACTTTAATATTGCATATTTCGGCACCGGATTTCGCATGGTCGTGTAAAAATATTATACACTTCTGGAACCACTTTTAATTTGATGATTTCCAACACATGTTGAAAGAAAAAAACAGTTTTTAAAAATGCTCATTGCTTTTAAATGAAAGACATTTTCCGCGCACAATTATCGACTAGACTGGACCATTCTGAAATAGGTATAGGCAGGTATATCTTTAAGTCAGATGATAAACGAAGTCTCACTTTGGTTTTTATCATGTGCTTGGACCCCCTTTTGATTTAAGAAAAAAACACATGCCCGTAAATGATATAATTCAACAAAATACTTAAACATGTAATTGAAATATGCATGCATTAAACCCAAAAGAAATATTTGAAATAAATTGTTAATGTACTGCTAATTTCTAACAAAAACTCCGTTGATAACAATTGTTAACCCCGAACGAGTTTACCTTGCTATTATTAGGTAGGTCAACTCCGGTCATCTAATTCATCAAGTTACTTGGTCGCCCTCAAAAGAGAACAAATTTTCACCTGTTTGAAAAAAATTGTGAAAATGCACATGACAGCAGACTTTTGTGCATGTCGTAAACGGCAAATTCAACGTTTTTCAGTTATGTATGATCATTCTTGATATACATACCGAATATGATAAAGATCAGTGTAAAAATAAAGCTGAAATCGTGAGATTTCCATTATCTAAAGGAAGTGAAACCGACTTTAGCGGAGGGGGTGGACAGGGGGATCGGGAACCGGGAGTAAAGGGGGCGGGAACCGGGAGTTAATGGGGAGGGAACCGGGAGTTAAAGGGGAGGGAACCGGGAGAACAGAGAGACGGAAAAGCGGGTGTAGAAAAAAAAATTTGGGGTCGGGAGGCTGGAGATAAGAGGGAGGGAACCGGGAGTCAATGGGGCGGGAACCGGGAGTCTATGGGGGAACCGGGAATTGCCGATCCCCCTGTCCACCCCCTCTTATCGGGGATAATAGTTCAACATAGGACATTGCGGGAAATGCATTTGAGGGTTTTCTCCTCTGAAACCGCTTGAACAGTTTTGATTTAGTTTAAAATAAAAGTCCTTTATTCCCCCCTTTAAAGTATATGTTTTTATAGTTCTACTTCATTCAAGGTGGCCAACAGCGGGGAACATGGTTTGAAGTAGGAACCTATGGAAAAATCATTCAAGGGTCTTTTTCTTCAAAACCGCTTCAAAAAAATTGATTGAATTTAAACATAATACTAGTAGTCCTTTGATGGTCCCCTTGAATTTTTTGGGATTTTTTTTATGTTCCTACCTCACACAGGATGGCCAGCGGAAACATAGGTTAACTCAACACCCTGTGCAAAATACATGCAAAGATTTTCTCCGGAAAAACTTGAACAATGTCACCAAATTTGGTAACAATATTCCTAGGGTGGTCCCCTTTGGGATTTTATGGTCATGCCCCATCCAAGTTGGCTGCTCATGTTTGAATATCTTCTCAGGAACTCAGTTACATCTGGTTAACTAGCGTTAGTATGAATACTAATGAAAGGTCATCTGGTGACAATGAATAATGCGGTTCACAAGATGAGCGATACCGGATCATGTGAGCCTGTAGTTTATCTTCCATATTATATGATTAAACTGGACTATGTCAATCGACAAGCAGCTTCTTATTATGTTAAAATCTAATCCAAAAGATGGTCACCAGCGAGGGCCACAGTTAAACATTATATGTTATTCGGGAATCTTCACAGGGNCACAGACAGGGAATATGAACCCGTATCCCCTGTGAAGCCCGAATAACTTTTATATTCTGCTGGAAGTGCTATAATTTTTCTATTAAAAGCGTTTAAAAATTGTGATTTTGTTACCACGGGGATACGGTCTCATATCCCCTGTCAAGGTAACCAATCAAATTGCGGGATTTACCTGGATAATTCACTTCAGCAGAATATAGAACCATATCGCCTGTTGGATTATCTTGCTGCCATGTTTCAGAGTAGCGACATAGCCTCAGGCGAGAATCTCTTATTTCAGATGTTAGTATATAATTATGATCGCTCTACAGTATCTTAGCGAAAATTTGAACAATTATTTTTTCTGTTCATGTCACACAATGACAATTTTTTATGTCATAGTTTAAGTTTTTTCAGAGAAATTAATTAAATTTAAAAAAGGGGGGGTCAAGATGCCCAGCGCGCAGCAACACAAAGGCATTTAACCACCCCTTTTCTTACGAAGCACTTTAATTCATTTAATTACTCTGAAACATACTGTACTTTGACTTCAAGATCTTAAAGACCGTCAAAATAAAACTAAACTAAGCAAAATATCTATGCCTTGAAATGCAGTCATCCCGCCATTAAGATAGAATCTTCCACTTATATTTATTCATTAAGGCTGCACACAATAATCGATTAAATTTTTTTCTGCATGAAAATTGCCTCAAACTTATCATTAGCTAATAGAAAGTCAAAGTTAAGCAAATGTCATATAAATATGCTTAAAAAAACCAATGAGGTAGAATAACTGAATACCGAAGTTACTGTAGAAGTTGATAATTCTAGGTAAATAATTCGGAGTAAGTTAATTAATTGAGGTAAATTATCAGTTAAAGTGCTTCGAAAAGAGAGATGGGATAGTCAAAGGCATTAACAAGAATTAAAGTGTCTTGAATAACAAAAGAAATGCTAATAACAGGTCTCTAACAAACGACAAAGCTGCTTATATACGAAAATTATGAGCACGACATTATTAAGTAAAGCACCCACGATACGATAGCAGGTGCTCTAGATAGGCAGACATGTCCTGCTCTGTCTACAGTGAAACTTGTATTTTATGAGAGTTTTATATGTTTAACATCAAAAGTTAAAGAAACACATGTTAAATGAAAATATCTTTATTTTTTAGGGGCTTAACCAACAAACGTTAACATGAGTCGGTCAATGTCAGTTGTGGATGGCATTCCAGTTTCACCGACGGGAGATGTTCCTGGGAAGAGCAAAGGAAGGCGGTTCTCCTGTCCCTCGGCAGGTTTTGGTCAAGATGGTACGGTCTTTGTTAAAAGACAACCATTCACACAAGTTGCGTTCGATGAACTTCATATGAAGGAGGAAGAGGACGATACCGTATCAATTGCAACAAAATTAAAAGAAAATGTGTATTGTTCTCAAAAGAGAGTATGGAAGGTAATTTCAACGTATCTGCCGTTTATCAGAGTCCTCAGATACTACAACATACGGGACAGTATTGTAAATGACTTTTTGGCGGGAATTACGATAGCCATTTTACATATACCACAAGCTTTGGCTTTCGGTCTTCTTACATCTGTCAAAGTGGAGAATGGATTATACACATCTGTATGGCCAGTTTTACTGTACGTTATTTTTGGAACATCAGCTCACGTCTCTATGGGAACGAGTGCTGTTATTTGTATTGTGACTGCTAGTGTCGTTGATCGGCAAGCGGAGAACTTTAAAGCTACCTACGTTATGAACGCAACAGCTAACGCTACTGCCATACTTAATTGGGAAGACATACCAGAATTCATGGACTATAAAGAAAACATCGCCCTTTGTATTGCCATGTTAAGTGGACTAATATTGCTGTTCATGGGATTTTTACGTCTAGGTTTTATCACCGCTTACTTATCCGAGTCATTTTTCAACGCATTTACTTCCGGTGCTGCTGTTCACATAGCTACAAGTCAGATACCTGCTCTGCTTGGAATCAAAGTTAAACGATTTGGAGGTGCTTTTAAAATAATATATACATACAAAGAAATAATCTCCACTCTACCTGAATTATCATGGCAGACACCTGTGGTAGCGATCGCCAGTATTGCTATGTTGTTATTTTTTAAGGAATTCATTAATGAAAAATTCAAGCATAAACTACCGATTCCGATCCCAGTGGAATTGTTGGTTGTTATTGTCGCCACTATAGTTTCTTATACTACTAATTTGGCTGCCGAACAAGTTGATGTTGTTGGAGTAATACCTAGTACCATACCACCACCATTAATTCCGGACCTTACAGGTGTCGAAAACTACCTTGTTGACTGTTTCGTCCTTGCAATTTTGATCTTCGCCAACACAATAGCAATGGCTAAAATCTGCGCCAAGAAACACAACTATGAAATTGACGATAGCCAAGAACTTATTGCTTATGGCATGTGCAATTTTGTCAGTTCTTTCCTGAAGTGTTTTCCATCAGCCGTAGCTCCACCAAGATCCATGATTGCTTCAGTAATGAATGTGAAATCTACATTAGCTGGCGTTTTTGTTACAGTGCTGATGCTTTTGGTGATTATGGCAATGAGCGTCTTGTTTGAACCTTTACCTAAAGCTTCGCTTGCCGCCATCATCGTTATAGCATTAAAAGGACTTTTCATACAAATGGCAGATTGCAGAAAGTTTTGGAGAATCAACAAGTTTGACTTCATTATCTGGTTGTTTACGATAGTCAGCGTTGTATTTCTGGACATTGATTTTGGACTCGGCATTGGTGTAGTCGTTTCTCTTATCACTGTTGTTTTCCAAACACAATTTTCCCGTGGTTACCGGGTTGGCAGAACAATGAGAGAGGGCGCCTTTGTCGAGCACAGGCGATACAAGGATTCAGTTGAATCAAATGGAGTTAAAATATTCCGATTTCAGTCAAACCTTTATTTTGCTAACGCCGAGATATTTAGAAATACTTTGTACAGGACTACCGTCAACCCAAGAAAATTACTGAAATTTCTGAAAAAGCAAGAACTTAAACAGAAGAAGGAAGAGAAAAGATTACAAAAACTTGGAATTGAACCTAAGAAAGACTTAAATGCTTTATCGGAGGTGTCAGTTGTCTCACCGAAGGAATATCGAAAGGATTCAAAAACTTCTGATGTCAGTGCAGGGTCAAATGGCATAAAATCAAGTGTTTCTACCTCTAACCTAGTACCTGGAGACAACCCTGCATTTTCAATGGACGAAGTAATTAAAGAGAACAACAATCTCACGAAACAAGGACCCCCTTACACTGGACTTTCAAAAACAAATAGCATTGATTCAAACTTAACGATTCTTGGAATAGATGATGATGTTGACCCAGAAGACGGAGAGGAATGTGTAACAGATGAAAAAATTAAGCACATGCGCAGAACTCATCATGTTATTATTGACTGTTCTACAATTAATTATATGGACAGCTCAGGTGCCAATGTTTTAGGACATATTTCGACAGAATATGGACATGTTAATATCAAACTTTTCTTGGCTGGGTGTTCAGCTGATATCCGAAATACAATGGAGCACGCGGACACTTTTGACAAAATACCACGACATCATGTTTTCGTAGAATTGCACGATGCAATCGCCGTTGCAAGAAGTCAGCCGATTGTTCCATTGCCACCCACATTGGAAGACTTCACATATGATGAGGCAGCAGAAGAATCTTGTGTTACAAACATGTAAATCCAGTCTATATAACCTTCGTAACACTGTACTAACCTTCGTAACATTGTAAAAAATTTTCATCTGTTCGTTCTAGTACAGCTGAGAATTCACCGTAACATTGCCTGTTAAAAACTATCCGTCCATTTATTCCAGCATTATATTCAAAAGAATGGTTTTATATTTATTTTCATTTCATTTCCAACACGCGTTCAGTATCAAATTTCGCATGTTTCATTGTGATATATTCGGGATAAATTAGTTTTTAATTTGTGGATATCTAAAATTGTCGTTCGTACTTGGTCATCTTCCATTGGAAAAATATTTCGCACATTTTCTATATTTTATACATTTTAGGAAAAAAAATGTCGAAAAATTTGAAACTTATGTGTAGTTTCATTGAGACTAATGTAGATTGTGGAATGTTATATAGTTTTAATACAAATTGTATATATCTTCTATAATATTTATCATTTGTATATATTGACTTGTTCTATTTATATAAAGAAATTAATTATTTTGTTTTTTATATGCAAACTTGGAGAAGTTGATATGTAAATACAAGGAATATTAATGGTAAACTGTGAAACAAATAAACGTTCATTCAACAAGAATCTTATATTAACAACTACAAGGCCATAATAAAAAAAAAAAACACTTAGACTCTGATCCAATGTTTTCTGAAATTAAGGGCAGGTGGGCGAATTTTAGTTTTTATTACCCCACCTGACCCATCACTTGGCGTCCGTCGTCCGTCCGTTAACTTTTCACATTTTTATATTCTCCTCTAAAACAACTGAAGCAAATTCAACCGAACTTGACAGGAATGATGTATGGAAAGTCCTTTACAAGGATGGCTCATTTCGTTTCGATCCAATAAAAAACATGCCGCAAGCGCGGAACTTCGGTTTTACATTGGACCCTATGGGAAAATCACGTCATATTTTCCTCTTAAACCACTGAATTAAATTCAACCTAACATTACAGGAACGATGTATGGGAGTTCCTCTATAAAAATGGTCATTTCGTTCGTTATCGGATAAAAAAACATGGCCGCCAGTGCGGAACTTAGGTTTAACATTAGACCGTATGAGGAAATCACATTTTCATCTTCTCCTCTGAAACCACTGAAGCAAATTCAACCGAACTTTACAGGAATGAAGTACTAAAGGTCCTTACCAAAGAATAGCTCATTTTGTTCCGATGCGATAAAAACTTGGCCGCCAACACGGAACATAGTTTAACATTGGACCCTATGGGAAAATCACATTTTCATCTTCTCCTATGAGACCACTTAAGCAAATTCAATCAAACTTTACAGGAATGATGTATTAAAGGTCCCTAACAAAGATAACTTATATCGCAACGATCCGATAAAAAACATAGCCGACAGCACGGAATATAGTTTAACATTGAACCCTATGGGAAAAAATCACTTCTGAAGCAAATTCAATCAAATGTACAGGAATTATGTACTTAAAGTCATTAGGGACCGACCATTTAACCTGAAAATGGGGAGGGTATGGTTTTTTTTCTGGACAGAAAATTTATTTTTTTCACGTGTATCAACAAAATATTTTTTTTTCAAAATTAACATTATTTTTTTGGGCAGAAAGCCTCCTTCAGAAATTCTTTTTTCATCATTTTGGCAGCCAAAATAATTTTTTCACATAAAATCAGCTCCAAAATATTTTTTAGAAAAAAAAACACAACCCCTCCCCCTTTCAAGTTAAATGGTCGGTCCCTTACCAAAGATTGCTCATTTCGTTCCGATCCTATAAAACCATGGCCGTCAGCGCGGAACTTACGTTTAAAATTGGACCATACGGGAAAAATCACATTTTTATCTTCTCCTCTGAAACCACTGAAGCAAATTCAACCTACCCGATCCTAACTCTACAGGATAACAAAATACTGAAGCTACTGCCAATTTATTTTCTGTACATGCGCATTTCGACAACTTGTATGTCTCATCAGTGCAGATCAAATCAAAACATTTGGAAGCCCATTAACCGAAAAAAGTGTAACAGTTAATAGAGAACAAATAACCAAAAGGATCTAAATAGAAAAAACAAAATGCAGCTAAGGACAGAGCTGTGCATGAGGGAGACATTCCTTAGTTTTAAACAAAATTTTGTAAAATTTTGATATTTGTAAAAATTTGATATTGCAAAGTTAAAAAATATCGGTTAATGACTACTGGGTTACTTTAAACATATTAATTTCAATTAAACACATGATTATATTAGCAGAAACGTTTATGGATTCAGAAACTAGCAAAGCAAGGTTTAAAAAATACCAGTTTTCTCGTCAACACCGAAGTACTGACTACTGGGTTTGTGAAAACCCTCGGGACTAACAGTCCACCAGCAGAGGCATCGGCCCAGTGGTAATAGTGGAATGATGTACGAAAGGTCCTTAACATAGATTGTTCATTTCGTTCTGAGTTTACAAAAATAAACATGGCCGTCAGCACTTATTACAAGTTTTTCATTGAACCCTATGGGGAAATCACATTTTCATCTTCTCCTCTAAAACCTCTGAAGCAAATCTAATCAAACTTTACAGGAATTATGTACTGGAGATCTTTTATAACGATGGCTCATTTTGTTCACACTATGAGTGCCTTAGTTCTTAATGTCGTCCTTTATATTAGCTCACCTGGCTATAGCCAGGGTGAGCTTTTGCCATCACTTTTCGTCCGTCGTCCGTCTGGCGTAAACTTTATTCAAAGATCTTCTTCTCTGAAACTACTTGGTCAATTGAAACCAGACTTGGCCAAAATAGTCCTTGGATTGTCCCTTCAAAAAGTTGTTTTTCTGATCTGCACTATATCCCAGATGGCCGCCAGCGGGGATCATAGTTTTAACATGTGACCCTATGGGGAAATGCTTTGAAAGATCTTCTCTGAAACTACTGGGCAAATTAAAATCAAATTTGGCCATATTAGTCCTTAGATGGTCCCCTGCAAAAAAGTTGTTTTTCAGATCCGCGCTATATCCAAGATGGCCGCCAGCGGGGATCATAGTTTTAACATTGGACCCTTTGGGAAAACACTTTCAAAGATCTTCTCCTCTGAAACTACTGAGCCAATTGAAACCAAACTTGGCCATAATAGTCCTTAGATGGTCCCCTGCAGAAAAAATGTTTTTCAGATCCGCACTACATCCAAGATGGCCACCCTCGGGAATCATTTGTCTTAACATTGGCTCCTATGGGAAAACACTTTCAAAGATCTTCCTCTCTGAAACTACTGAGCCAATTTGAAACCAAACTTGGCCACAATAGCCCTTAGATGGTCCCCTGCAAAAAAGTTTTTTTTTCAGATCCGCGCTATATCCAAGATGGCCGTCAGCGGGGATCATAGTTTTAACATTGGACCCTATGGGAAAATACTTTCAAAGATCTCCTCTGAAACTACTGGGCCAGTTGAAACCAAACTTGGCCACAATAGTCCTTAGATGGTCCCCTGCAAAAAGTTGTTTTTCAGATCCGCACTATATCCAAGATGGCCGCCAGCAGGGATCATAGTTTTAACATTGGACCCTATGGGAAAACACTTTCGAAGATCTTCTCTGAAACTTTTCAGCCAATTGGAACCAAACTTGGCCACAACAGTCTTTAGGTTGCCGCCCTGCAAAAGTGTTGTTTTTCAAGTCTTTGCTTAATGCAAGATGGCTGCCAGTGGGAACAGATTTAACATGTGACCCATTGGGAAAACATTAAAAGATCTCCTGAAATGACTTGGCCAATAATGAAAACATTCTTGGTCACAACGGGCCATAGTTGTTCCCGTTTGAAAAATTTGCCTGGCTTGTCTGCATTGCATGCAAGATGGCCCCAGTGGGGAACATAGTTTAACCTTGAGACCTATCGGAAACCTATCGGAAAGCATTTAAAGATGTTCTCCTCTGAAAATATTTAGTCAATTGGAACCAAAATTAGACTCAATGGTCCCCTTCAAGAGAGGTGACAGTAGAACTGTACCCCCGTCCAAAATAGCTGCCAGTCTGGAATATAGTTTAAGATAATATAACATCAATGTCTATCAATAAATTTGAAAATAAAAACATAGGGATTATTTTAACTGCATATGTCAGCCGTGGCCCAGGTGAGTGATACAGGCTCCTGAGAGCCTCTTGTTTCTGTGCAGTGTGGCTGTCTCACGTCCTTGTTTTGTATTTGTTTTTCTCTGTTGCCGTTTTTGCCATGTCTTTGGACTTCGATTTTTGTAATCATCACTTCCTTTGTTCCTGCGGTAATCTACTGTCGTTGTTTTGTTCCGATCCAACAAAAAACATTGCCACCAGCGTGGAACTTGAGTTTAACATTAGACTCTATGGGAAAAATTAAATTTTCGTCTTCTTCTCTGAAACTGCAGATTGAAGCAAATTTAACCAAACTTTTCAGGAATTGTATACTAAAGGTCCTTTACAAAGATTGCTCATTTTGTTCCAATCCGATACAAACATGACAATCAGCAATCCCCTATAGGGAAAATTACATCATCTTATCCTCTGAAACCACTGAAGCAATTTCAACCAAACTTCTTAAGAATTGAATCCATTATTTTGAAGTTTCATTGGGATATGAAAGGGTTGACCGAAGCATATTTTTAATGAAGCGCGGTAGCGCTTCATGTTGAAAATGTGCGCCCGGTCAACCCTTTCATAGTCCCTATGAAACTTCAAAATAGTGCATTCAATTCTATAATTACATTTTAAACCCGAAATATAAAAAAAAACAACTTTATATATTTAAGTTCATCATGTACATTCGGATTCTATTTTTACAAATTCATCTGCCATGTGAACACGTGGTCAAATGTGTTTCATGGGAATTGCAACTTCACATTGATATGCCAAGTCAAATTGACGGAATCCAAATGAATATTCATGAAATGTAATTATATAGGAATGAAGTACACATGGCTGCCAGCACGGAACAGTTAAACATTTTACCCTATGGGAAAATCACCAGCAGATGCATCGGTCCAGTGGTAAAAGTGGAATGATGCACGAAAGGTCCGTAACAAAGCTGTTTACAAAAAAAAAAAAAAAAAAAAAACATTGCCACCAGCCCAGCACTTATTATAGTTTTTCATTGAATCCTATGGGGAAATCACATTTTCATCTTCTCCTCTAAAACCACTGAAGCAAATTTTATCACACTTTGATGTACTAAAGGTCTTTTATGACGATTGCTCATTTTGTTCCAATCCGACAAAAAACCATGGCCACCAGCGCGGAACGTAGGTTTAACATTAGACCCGATAGGCAAAATTACATTTTTATCTTCTTCTCTGAAACCACTGAAGCAAGTTCAACCAAACTTTACAGAATGAAATACTAAAGGTCCTTAACAAAGATTGCTCATTTCGTTTCGATCCGATAAAAACATAGCTGCCAGCACAGAACATAGTTTTATATTGCACCCAACGGGAAAATCACCTTTTCATCTTCTCTGAAACCACTGAAGCAAATTCAAATAAACTTGACAGGATTGATGTATTAAAGGGCTCAAACAAGGAATGCTCATTTCGTTCCGATCCGATAACAGCACTTATTATAGTTTTTCATTGAACCCTATGGGAAAAATCACATTTTCATCTTATCCTTTGAAACCACTGAAGCAAATTCAATGTATTGGCGTTCCTTTGCAAAGATTGAAAACATGGCTGCCAGAATAGATCATAGTTAAACATTTTACCCTTAGGGAAAATCACCTTATCAACGCATTCTCTGAAACTGTTGGAACAAATTCAACCAAACTTAGGTTTTAAGTTAGACCCTATGGCAAAAATCACATTTTCATCTTGTACTCTAAAACCGCTGAAGTCAATTTCACCAAACTTTACAGGAATGATCTACTAAAGGTTCTTTACAAACATTGCTCATTTCATTCCGATCCGAGAAAAAAAACATGACCGCCAACACGGAACATATTTAAACATTAAACCTGTGGGAAAATCACATTTTCCTCTTCTAAAAACCATTGAAGCAAATTCAACCAAACTTTACAAGAACGATGTACTGAAAGTGCTTTACAAAGATTGCCCATTTCATTTCGATCCGACAAAACATGACGGCCAGCGCGGACTGATAGAGCTTAACATTAGAGCCTATCAGAAAACCATCCTTTTCATTATCTTCTTTGAAACTATTCAAGCAAATTCAACTAAACTGTATTGGAATGACGTATAGAATGTCCTTTGCCTTGAACCTAGTGGGCTCATTTGATACTGGCCGTGATAAGATCAGTATCAAAAACAAAATGTCCTATATTCCAAATATATCTCATAATTATGAAATAGTATATTTTAATTATGAAATAAAATCTCACAATTATAAGTTCATTATCTCATAATTTATGACTTATTATCTCATAATTATGAAATAATATCTCATAATTATCTAATTATAAGATATTTCATATTATGAGATACTATCTCATACTAACGAGATATTTTTACTTTATGTGCCATCAATACACTTCCGTACACGCATTGATTGGTATTAGCCAGCAAATATGTATTTATCAGATTAATATGAGCATTTTTATAATGAAATCAGTATACACTTAGTCGCCAATACATTAAAAATTAAAAAAAAAAAAAAAAAAAAAAAATTCGCAATTTGCATAAAGAACATTAACACTAATTGAAAGATCTTTGGTAAGATCATCAGCTACAAACAGATTAACCAATGGCTGGTGTGCTTTTAGCGGTTTACATCGAGCGTATTCTATCATTAGTCAATGGAGTGAGAAATTTACACGAGTTTTTACTTCCATTTACTTTTGTACAAGAATATATCAACACAGTGTGAAACAAATATTTTTTCCATATTTGGATTTTTTAAGTGGGTTGCAAGTTGCAATCCGAAGGGTATTTTTGAATTTTGACTTCTGACTTTTGGGTTTTCAACTTTCAACAAGTCGTTGAGGGACATTATGAATTTTGACTTTTGACTTTGGTCTCACGACGATTATACTTTATTAAAAAGGGAATTTCGCAGAAGTAAGGCACGGACCATTTGATTTTCAGGGGGGCCTGGTATTTTTTAGAAAAAAAAATTCTGGCCTTGACATTTGCCAAAAAAATTCTCTGGCCAGCATCTGGGTTGAAAAAATAATCTGGCCCTGATCCTGTCCATTAGAAAAAAAAGCCCGGCTGAACAAAATTTCCTAGCATTGTGTATATGGGAAAAAAATAATCTGGCTCTGGTGAAAATCCCAGGCCCCCTTGAAAATCAAATGGTCCGTGCCTAAATACGCCTGCATATCTCCCCACACCCTTCATAGCGATCAGCTAAATTCTTGATGTAATTCACTGTGTAAAACTGACCCTATTGTTAAGCCAATACTCATTGATCAGAATGACGCGGAAAGTATGCTGAACAGCAAGAATTGCTCCCTGTAAACCAATATTCACCGCAACCCTAAGTCGAGGCAAATGTGTATTTTTCCACATCATTTCATCGATACAAAAGAAGAAAATTCAGATACTAATAATATTGAAAAATATAGAAATAACTGATTGTCCCAAGTCAATGAAGTATTAAAGGAATGAAAGCTTGGTAATCCAGTGGACCTGATAAGATTCTTAATGAAATTCTCAAATGCCCGGTACAGTAAACTAGTCACATTGAAATCATATACTAAATTATTCCGTTCAATTCTGAAGTCTATAGGTGTTACCCCAAACTTTGGTGGCAGTCGTTTATCATTCCTATTCAAATTGGTCAAATTTGGTCAAATTCCAGTAAATGTAGCATGTATAACTTGTGTGATTCTTTATAGTTAAACAAATTTTAACCCAAAACACAGAAATTACCTACATACACTCCTATCTTAAATTATGTACAACCAGGTTGCGTGCAGAGGAAAGTAAATCTGAAGTTACAATTACATTCTATTGACAAGACTCATGAATACAGAAAAAAAAAACACATTGGCTTCTTTAAAAATACACTTAAGAAATGTGTTAAAAAATGCTCCTGAAATTTAACTAAATAGATTACCGATAAAATCGTAATGAAATTGCTACGACCCAAATGGGTTACCTGTCTGCATTAATAAATTTATTGTATTAAAAAAATGCCGTTTTCATATACCACATAGCATAGCAAAAACAGATTGTTCTAATTTTTGTTCAGTTATAAAAAGCTTTTATTCCTCTCCCTACAGGACACTACTATTTCCGAAGAAAATTTAATCAAAATATTGCTGTAATTATGCATGAAAATAATTGAGGCAATATCGAAATCAATATTTTATGTTTTATAGTAATATATATACAATTTCTGCTGTCATAAAAGATCAAAGAATACGGAAACATTGGTATGCAAAGAAAGCAGATTTGAGAAAAGTTTAATTAGAATTTCATTATCCTCATTGAGCTCCCTTTGGTATGCGCTATCTTTGTTTAAAAATAGATTTCATCCAAAGCCTCTAAAATGAATTCACTGACTTCATGTCCTTAAGATTATATACGGACTTAACAAAAACGTTGAACTGCTCAATATGATATTAAAATAAAACGACAATTTTACAGCGAATTCATTGAAGTATGTGACTGTGAATTTACACGATATCCCGATGTGTTTTAAACGCTTTCCAATCTAACATGTTTATTATAACTCAACAGAGTGAAAAATGTACATGAAAGTTTACTTCCAATAAGTTTGTACCTACTTAAATCAACATCGTGTAATATTGGAATATTGCAGGCATAACGCATTCTTTAAATGGGCTGCACTCTAAAGAGCATCTCTAAAATGTAATGGAACATTTAACATTATTCATTTATATTCAAAGATCGCGTTTTTTATTTTTTTTTCTCATTTTTTCGTCAATAACAATTTTAGAATGAGCATTTCTAAGCGAGCTTCAATGTGAAATATTATAGTTTTTTCTAATTTTATTTCAAATTATATGTCTTACCGCCAATAAGACATTATGACAAGTGAGGCCTTTTGTATTCTTCTATCGTTTATACTGCTTTCGTATAAACTATACTTGATATCAACGGCTGATATTCGGATCATTAAAGCAGAGACTAACTCAGTGTACGAGGGAATGGTTCAACATACGGGATCTATTGGAGAAATCGTGACATTTTCTCTACTGGACTGTACAACAGCCTGTGTAAAGGACAACCGATGTGTGAGCTATTTCTATAATAATATTTCCAGTGAGTGTGTGATGCATGCTAATGATTTTACAAGTGCTCCAAATAGTGCCGGATCTGGGTGGCGATATTATGACGTCAGAGACAGTAAGTATTTTTTTTAAATGCAACATGTGAATTTACAATTTCTGAATTGGGCAATTCGGCCATCCCCAGCTGATCCAGGTCCCATTTTTAAACCTCGGCTCTGTTACGATACTTGATACTGTCTACATTTGCGATGCCATTGTCGGTTTACCAAACAAATTTCATCAACCTAGGGCTGGACTAGTTTGTCCAATGAAAAAAAAATGAAATTAAAAAAATAATAACAAAACGTCTTATTACGTAGATAGCGGTGATTTATTGAATTTTTATGTCAATAAATGTCATATTTTCACCGGTGAAAATAAAGGATTTTTAGTCACTGGAGGAAGTGACGCCAAAACACCCCAGTATCTCGTCAATGTCGTTGTCAAATAAACAACTGACGCAGTGAAAAAAATAATCTGCAGCTAAACTTTCGGGTTTTGAGTTCAAAATCTATATAATAATAAACATAACTAATCGACCGTTATGAATATCAATAAAAATGTCACTCGTGTCGATCAACGCAGTGGTTTTAACTCGTTGCGGAACACCCGTTTAATCCTTCTGCGTTGTCCGACACTCATGACATTAACTTTGTCAAATACTCGTCGAGAATGAAAGAGTGTGATGATTTTCGTCTGATTTTTCTTGGGACGATTTGTTTAATTTTGAGACCTTTACTTCGTTTACATCAATAAAGTTTGCATGTTTGAAATCCTGAAAGCATTCACCACAGCATACCATCCTCGATATTGCAATACGGGAACAATAAAAGCGATAATTCCGATTTTGACATGTACTACCTGAGCGAAGCGGTTATGCATAGTCTACTCCGTCACAACCGGAAACTCTCCTCTGGATGTCCTTTCAGAGCCAAAGTTGTGCCTATTACCTATTACCCAAAAATGGCCAGCCTTGTGTCTGGAATCTCTGTAAATTATTTCTGAAGGTGGCTCACTCATCACATTTTTGAATTTGTGTCAGATTTCGGAAATCCCCTGGTTTTCTCGAGTTCAATGGCTTAAAGAATTTTGCACATCGACCCCTCACTTTTTATTTCATGAATGTCATATCTATAGGTCAAATTAAGACACCTGACATGTTTTCATAAAATTTTTTGATAACTTGCTAGCTTTAAGACAAAAATCTTTAAGACAAAAAGTATTCTTTATGCTAAATTACGGGAAAATCTAGAGAAATCCATTTTCCGCCAAATTTTTAATGTCTTCTATCTCCGTTTAAAGCACAAGGACAATGTATTTCTTTTTACTATTTCATTAAACCTACAATGCTTATTCAATTTATATAGGATTCGAGAAGTCCTTGATATAAACAACATCAGGAGTGAACCTTAAGGTGTTTTCGTGGTATTATCCAGCCATTTTTGTATAAAACTTGTTCATAAATTTAGAAATATAACAAAATAGCTATTTAAAATCTAAAAAGTTCCAAAATATTTCCAATTTTTCCCTTTTGCAGCATTTTCATTACAAGAAGGTGAACTAAAACACATTAAATCTGTTGCTGGATTTACAGAGAATTACTCAAGGAGGGGGGGTAATTTGATAAAATAATATCTTATAGATATCACTGGGGAAATTAAACATTTACAGTTTATCTCTCTTATTTCAACTGTTACCCCTGATTTTATTTTTTATGTGTATTATATAATGAGTTGAAAACACATGCAAAGTATCAACAAAATCTAAAATACATTTTTAAAGTTATCCCCTTATATAGTCATTTTCCCTTTCAATGTAAAATCCTTAAATTTTCGATTTCAGTTTTTGCGCTTATGAGCCCAAAATTTCATTTTATATTTTGAACATTACTATAATGTTTCTACAATAAAAATTTCACAAAATTCTTTAATTCTATAATAGGAAATTAATTCACATACGTCGCACTGAAAAAGCCAAACAAAGAAATATTCCGGCTAGAAAACTAAGTCGATTCCATATTCGACCCGCGTATAGCAGCAATATGCGCCAATCGAATCTACCTTAGGCCCGGAAAAAATTTCGCACATGTTATATAAAACAATGTCAAAATTTCGCCAAAAAGGATGAATAATCTCGACAGGCATCAAAATTATTCCGTGCTATTTTATTCAAAGCGTGTGACAAAACTGCAAATAAGTAATAACCATTGCTTAGTCAAAATGTAAAAAGGGTTAATAATTGATAACGGACATCATTTACGTTTAAAGTACAACCACATATGATTGAGGACAGGACCCTGTACTGGGCCCTATGGTTCCCCATTTTTATAATATTTACTCTGTTTTTCAATATTTGCCATTTATTTGTGCTATTTTGTACTAATACAACATATATCTATCGTCAATTTCCCTTTTTACTGTCAATGTGCCTTTCGACTTTATAGATATATTTTTAATTTGTTAAAAAAAGCACAAATAAATGGCAAATATTGAAAAATGGAGTAAATATTATAAAAAGATGGAGGGACTAAGGGGCCCAATACATGGTCCTGTCCTCAAGCACCTGTCAGTACAACCACACTGATATTTCTACTGATATCATATAACATGACAAACAAAAAACAAATTTTTCGACTAGTGATCCTTTTGTTCAAAATTCTACAACACTGATTGAATAACTTTGATTATTCAATGTAGTGTGGTCCAGTTTCAGAAAAGGAAACTTTGCATTTTAAATATAAAGAATCTTTTGCATAATTCAAATTAATCACATTCTTTCATATAAAGAAAGATGCATTATGAATAAGAGAATCCTTTTACAGAATTAATCTGTATGTTAGGAATTGTAGTGTATATGTTCGGCTGAATTAATTTCTCCTTTGGCTTACATGACAATTAAAGAAATCTGCACGAATTTCTTCGGGGGGTATTTAAAGAAATAACTCATGCAAGCTAGACTTTATTGACGTTTAAACATAGGTAGGCATAATACATTATTTAGAAATCCCCTTCACTACTAGGGTTGAAGCATTACATACATGTATAAAATTATGCGAACAGTGTCCAATATGTATGAATATAAGCTTTTGTTAAAGTGTCGGAAAAGTTTGGGCGAAAAATATTACAAACTGTGAAACTTTCGAAATTCGAAATCCAATACATATAAGGGACCGA
>MJUU01074211.1:11741-29945 GCA_002080025.1 Modiolus philippinarum
TGTTAGAGATGTATGCTCTTTATTTTTCTTAGATGTGGTGTACTTGTACATTAAATTATATTTCATGTGTACAATTTCTTCAATTACTATTATCTAAATTTAAATAATTTCTAAAACCTGAGGTTTAACTCCCTCCATCATAGTTTTGTCCTTAGCTATATTTGATATTACTGATTATATGGATTTCGCTGGGTTTTATGCATTTTAACTGTTTTTGCAAATAACTAAATACCGAAGTTACGGTGAATTTGATTTCTGCATATGCGCATTTCGACAACTTATGTCTCTTCAGTGCAGATAAAATCTAAACGTTTGGAAGACCATAAACTCAAAGATGTTTAATAAAAACTGATAGAGAACAAATAACCAATATGATCTAAATGTAAAGCCAAAATCAGCTAAGGACAGAGCTTTGCATGAGGGAGATACTCCTTAGTTTTCAAGAAAATTTACTAAAAATTAGATATTGTAAGGTTTCAAATACAATCGGCTTTCGGGCCAGCACCGAAGTACTGACTACTGGGCTGGTGATAACCCCCGGGGACTAACAGTCCACCAGCAATGGCATCGTCCCAGTGGTAACAAATAACTAAATACCGAAGTTACTGTGAATTTGATTTCTGCATATGCGCATTTCAACAACTTATGTCTCTTCAGTGCAGATAAAATCTAAACGTTTGGAAGACCATTAACTCAAAGATATTTAATAAAAACTGATAGAGAACAAATAACCAATATGATCTAAATGTAAAGCCAAAATTAGCTAAGGACAGAGTTTTGCATGAGTGAGATACTCCTTAGTTTTCAAGAAAATTTACAAAAAATTAGATATTGTAAGGTTTCAAATACAATCGGCTTTCGGGCCAGCACCCGAAGTACTGACTACTGGGCTGGTGAATTCCCCCGGGGACTAATAGTCCACCAGCAGTGGCATCGTCCCAGTGGTAACAAATAATTAAATACCGAAGTTACTGTGAATTTGATTTCTGCATATGCGCATTTCGACAACTTATGTCTCTGCAGTGTAGATAAAATCTAAACGTTTGGAAGACCATAAACTCAAAGATGTTTAATAAAGACTGATAGAGAACAAATAACCAATATGATCTAAATGTAAAGCCAAAATCAGCTAAGGACAGAGCTTTGCATGAGTGAGATACTCCTTAGTTTTCCAAAAAAAATTACAAAAAATTAGATATTGTAAGGTTTCAAATACAATCGGCTTTCGGGCCAGCACCGAAGTATTTCGGGCCAGCACCGAAGTACTGACTACTGGGCTGGTGAATATCCTCGGGGACTAACAGTCCACCAGCAGTGGCATCGTCCAAGTGGTAACAAATAACTAAATACCGAAGTTACTGTGAATTTGATTTCTGCATATGTGCATTTCGCCAACTTATGTCTCTTCAGTGCAGATAGAATCTAAACGTCTGGAAGACCATAAACTCAAAGATGTTTAATAAAAACTGATAGAGAACAAATAACCAATATGATCTAAATGTAAAGCCAAAATCAGCTAAGGACAGAGCTTTGCATGAGGGAGATACTCCTTAGTTTTCAAGAAAATTTACAAAAAATTAGATATTGTATGGTTTCAAATACAATCGGCTTTCGGGCCAGCACCGAAGTACTGACTACTGGGCTGGTGAATACCCTTGGGGTATTAAGGATTTCCTATGTTTGGGTTCTACTTCTGCTGATGAGGAATAAATTTACGAAATTGCAATACAGCTCATTAAAATTATTGCAGATGGAGTTAACATATGTGTTATGGTCTCATGTTCATTTACTCCATATACTTTCGTAAAATATTTAAAAATGCCCTTAGTAATAAGTCGTTTGCCAATAACGCGATATCTAGATATCAAGAAAAGGGAAATTTTTGTAATAGCGGAATTAAAATTATAGTTTTTATTCGACCAGAGTCAATGATTATAGTTAGATCTAGAAATGGGCAGTATTTGGAATCATTATTAGCTTTATTTAGTTTCAGTTCTGATGGGTAAATGATGGCTACATAATTTAAAAACTGGGGATTGTCAGTAGTAACTATATCGTCAATATCCCTGCTGTTATAATTGAAAATAGAAATAATTTTATCACTGTTTTGTATTGTTCATTTTGAAGGTTTTTTTTTCAAAAGTACATAAAAAGATCTGCAATGAGAAGTGCACAATTTGTCACAATGAGAATTCTAATGACCTGTTTTGATAAATTATTTAAGCGTTGCCAAAACGAACAAAAATCTTATCCAGCAGAAGAATGAGAGCCTTAATCATATAATGATATGTCTAGAAACAATAATTATTAGAGTAATATTGGGTAAGAATCCTAGCTTTTTTTTAAATGAACTGTAGATTAGGATTAAAAAAATATGTGGAAGGGTTGCATAAAGTGTAGAAAAATAAATAACTGTCGATAGATGAGACTGGTCTTTGAATTGATGGTAGTTTATCTAAAACTTCAATATAATTTTTCACACTTCAAAAGTAATTTACATAACAGTTTTGATAAGTTTTTCACAGTATTTGATAACTAACTCCTTTATACAAGGAAATGCACTAGTTGAATGGATAGATAAATTAGTAGTAGAACACTTACTAGTTGGCGAAAGCTGATTTTTTAAAGGGTAGGGATGCAGTACACGAAAGGCAAGGTGTATGAACTCTGAGTATATCTGTATCCTTACATATGTGGTTTTATTTCATGTTTGTTTCGTCCAAATTTGTACGTCTTAAATCATTTTAAATGGTCAATTCGTTTTGTTAGATTTGTAGATAGTATTTCTTTCAAACAAAAGCATTCGACAATATATATTTTTAACAAGAGAGCTTAGAGAGTGACCCATGTTTTTTTTAAATCTATCCCTTTGACGATCTTATTAATAATTTATATATTTAAGCAAATTTAAAGCATGCTTGTTTGCACATTTTTGCACCATTTTGTAAAATAATTGGTGACTGCATCTTTAATAATATCAAAACATGCAACATGCTTGCCGGTTTATTTTTTAAGATTGTCGACATTTAGTCCCTTTTCTAAAAATTCGTTGAGCTTTATTATCTAAAATGATCTAAAAATTCCCCATTAATATATGTCCACAGGGGTTAAATCAATCTGGCTACCATATTGAAAAGTCTCAGCTGCTAGAGAAGTTTTTCTCGAAATCAGCATCACGGGTAATAGAAGAGTAATTTGAAAACTGCTTCTAGTATTTTTTTTGTAAGAAAAGGAAATGGCAGGCATGTCCTGGTTTAAAAAAAATAGATGGATACAATATCTGGGTCCGAAAAATGCCTGCAATATCTATTAGGTCAATTTCTTTATCAATATACTAGTATTAGATTTTCAAAAATTGCTTCACGTGTTGATTGGGTCTGTCAAATCTCGGTTAACATCAATAATTTTACAACATTCATAGAGCGTTCTATTAACGCTCCAAAGAGATTTTATATAGTTGTGTTACACGAATTGAACAAAGTTTAGTGAACAAGCTATGCCGCATAAGTGTTTTTGAAAACAGTAAAAAGACCTGTTTTTACTTTTATCATTTGAATATGATAATTCGCTATTCGATATGCGATGGCGCAAATTCGGGGGAGAAATACCCATGATGTAAATAGAAGAGCACTGAAAAATACTTCCTGACCCATTATTTTGTCATTCGAATATTTTCTTTCTACCCAACCATTTATGATCATGTTATTACGAAAAAAAAAACAACTTTCACTCAATTGGCACATTTCATATATTTACAGGAAGATAAAGATGGGTTTGTGATTGGGCGCAAGGTTAATTAAGTGTTAAAAATAAACAATATTTTTTAGAAACGGAAACAGTAATACTATAAGTTGAGCTTTATTATAATAATTTTATTGCAACGAGATGAGACATGCCATACTACACAGCCGTGTGCTTAATTTTTACTTATTTATTCATTGCTATATTAGTTGGCACTTTTTTGGATAAATTGTAATATGTTACTTTCAATAGTACTAACACTAATTTCACATTTATTGTTTATATTGATTTTGTATATATATGTTGTCTGATTTAAATGCTGCTGATGAGAGGTTACTCCTTGAAACACGTGTATAGCATAACAAAAATTTCCGTTTTTTATGCAACTTATATAACAAATTCCTGGCTTTAATTCATTACTTTATATAGGTACAAACCAATAACTCTAAGGAAAGTTTTTTTCTTTATGTTATGCTACATCGGCAAACAAATACCGAACCAAGAACGAGGAAAGGGGGATTCTTAAATCATTAATCCAAAATCACGGCAATTCACATCCATCATAAATTGAGACAGTATGCCAAAGACAAAACTAAAAAACAAACATGAACAAGAATGCCACATAACTAAAGCATTAGCAGTTTGAACCCCTACAAAAACTGAGGTATCCTCTGAGGATAAGCATGATCTGATCCACGCGTGGCATCCGTCACACTGCCAGTGAAAAGTCCGCGTTTTGTCAAAGTCGGTGTTAGTCACTCCGATAAAAATCTGGATCTGCCCAAAGATATCTATTCTCGTTTATGAAATAGAAACATTTTAACGGTCTGTCAAGTCGTGTTGACGACCGTAAAACTTCTGTAGTGACAATTGCAACAGTGACTGAACATACCCTCGAGGTGTAAGTTTTTGAGACAGCAATTTCGCTCTGTTGACAAAGTAGCTGTACAAACTACAGACACGACAATAGCGAATGAGTTGCGAAATGTACACGCCATATGCCGGAGATGTGGGAATATTACTGCCCAAAAAAGGGAAGTTCACTGTTGGAAAGTCGAAATCATCACACTTGTCGTAAAATTTAGTTTTCAGACGTCCAGAGTTGTAAATGTAGAGGTATAGGTCCAGGTATGATGTTGATGATTGCGTATCAGTAGTCTCTTTAATTTCGGGTTCATTTGGGTATATAAGATGAATGTTATCCTTAAATTGAGGATTGTTTAATGACAGAACATCATCTATATAACGAAAGCTGAAATTAAAGGACTTGGCTAGGTTATTGCTTTTTTTCTGAACTAGGCCTTGTATGAACCTGGCTTCATACGAATAAAGAAACGATATTGATTTATGTTTTTACCATGAAATAGATTTTTGTAAAAATATAAGAAAATTCAGTTATAACAATTTTTGATGCAACAAATAGAAAAAAAGAAGGGAAACGGCGAATGTGTCAAAAGAGACAACGACACAAAGGGGAGTAATAACAACTCTAAGCCACCATAAGATCTTCAGTGAATGGTGAGGAAACCCCACACCCAACGGCAGGTCGGAGTCGGCCCCCTTAATAAAGAGTTATCAAGTTCAGAGAAATAAACACCATCCTAGACTCCTATAGACATAAAGAAAACTAAGAAGAAAACAGACAAGACACACAAAGGCTTAATAAATTTCCTGACTTAGGACAGGCGCAAACCTGCTGCGGCGGCTTCCCCCTAGACAATTTTGATAAATCAAAACACAAATGTAACAACAGTAAAATTCAGTTAGCAACAGGACTGAGTCAATTGTGAAAAATACTGTGAAAGTACTATTGTTCGTGGGGTTCCAATTTTCGTGGATTTCGTGGCTCTCTTAAACCACGAAATGAAGTTCCCAACGAAATGCATTTTTCCATTGAGTTTTAATGTATGGAATTTGAAACCACGAATTCAAGTACCCACGAAATAATGATATTTATGAAAACCACGAAATTTGATCTCCACGAATTAAAGTACTTCCACAGTATTCATTTATCGATATCATTTTTCGCATACATGGACATCGTTGAACGGTACCAAACATCAACCAATCAAAAATCAAAGATAACAGGAAAAATTAAGGATATGGAGTGAATGTACATGTGACAAAAACGCACACGATACATAGAAAACTCCAGTTTATCAAGGACAGGGCTTTTATTCCTGTGTACATCTTTGATGTCGCCTGAGGGTCTTCAACTAGAGGTGAACAATATTCACCCCCTCAAGCGAGATCAAGAAGCCCCCTAGCGCGCACTTAAGCATTATTCTTGACAAAAAATATATCAAGGTCACTCCCTTGCTCACCACCCGCCATGGAGTGCCAACTTGGGCGATGCTCAGGGTTATCCAGCTGAAAGCACCAGCATTGCAATATAGAAATTACAGCTATGTAAACAGCAGAAACAAATTAGAAACTTTCCCCCTAAAAAAGATAACGAATCAGTATAGCACAATTTAAAAGAAACCAGTACTGCATAAAAGAATACAAGTATTAGCTTTTCCAAAAGCTAGTCTGACGTCAGTATTCTTTTACTAAGAACACAGAGACTTGCTCCCGGTCTAGAAAAAAAGTTTGTTTACTATCAAATATGAATTTGAGAGAAAATATTTTTTTCTCCGAGATTCATATTTGATCGAAAACAAATGTTTTTTCTGGGTTGGGAGAAAGTCCCAGTGCTTAGACAATGAATATACACATGGTATATTTTGTTTGATGATATGCCAGAATCTTCTAGCTACATATCGTAACGATAACCAATCAGCTTACATTATAATTCAACAACTGCGGTTCTCCTGATATATAGAACGGACATACTTTAAAAACGAACTGGTGTCTTTGTCTTTATTCCGACAGAACCAGTATAAAAACTTTCCAAAAGTGTTAATGTGGAAATCAATGCGTGTTTATTTATAAGCCAACAACATATTTAATAATGGTATCTTATGTCATTTGAAATATTATGGTGAAGAAATCGCGATCGCAAATATGCAATGATACTACATAACCATAAACACGTTACAATTTATTGACCGTCATGCAATACAAAAATGGACGACATACAGTAATACATGCATAAAAGGACGCCTTACCGGATGTTCATTTTCTGATTCTAATACTGTCTAACGGATCACGTTAAAGGTAAAACATTATCTGCCCCGATCGGGAACAACTAGCTAGTGTAGGTAATAAGTACATTAGTACGACCTTTCTAACCAATCAGAGGTCACGCGTTGTCCATTTCATTACAGAAAAAAATTATTATTATCTCACGCTGTCTATTTAGGACTTTATTTGGTCTCCTGTAAGTTTTTTTTCATGTTATGTTCGCGTGTTTGAATATAACATGAATCTGTGGCATTTCTTATGATATTTTCTTGCCAATCATCATCAGTCGTGTATGATATATTTTCTTTGGTATTTTGTTATTTAATGGAATGAATAAAAATTTAATGTATTGTATATAAGGATTGCGAGAGGCGTTGTCTTCAAGTTACGTACCATTATTTTCTTTCTATCAAATGCAAATTGATCATCTTATTATATGCCATGTTATTATATATTACTATATTTGGCACAATTAAAATAGTTATACGAAGCCAAAGATTTTTGAACATGTGTGTGTGTGTGTGGTTGAACGCAGGGTTTTGCTTAAAAGTAAAAGGCAAATTTTAGAAACAGAAACATCCAGAGTAACATTAAATTTAAAGAAAATATTTATCATATTTTTATGGCACATTCTCTTAGTGGAAGACGATTTGATTTTCAAGGGGGTGGGGTGGGGCGAATTTGCCTCGAAAAATTATCTATATTCGTGACAATTTCTAACAAATTATCTATTTCCACCAAATGTCACAATTAATTACATTTGCAACAAAAAATGTATAATCTAATCAAAATTAAATTATTAATCTTCAAGACAAGTAGAATTTTTTTCACTGGCACCAAGATAAAATTACTTATCTACATGATCGTCCAAGTTCCTGACTTAGGATAGGCGCAAACCTGCCGCGGCGGGGTTAAACTAGTTTTATTGGATCCAAACCTTCCCCCTACAGCCAATGTGATAAATCAAAAAACAATCGTAACAACATTATAGTATTATTTTCAAGATTACACCCTATCTTTTGAAATGCAATTATCATGATCATCATCATTAATCAAGAATATGACCAGAAAAAGAAAGCAAATTCACCAATTTTTATGCAATATTTAATGCGCATATGCAGAAAATGAATTAACAGTAACTTCGGTATTTTTTTTTTAATTTACCTTTGTCTGTTTGTTTCGCTCAGAAACATTGGCACTGATGGACAAGATAAGACAACAACCAGGCGGGGAACTCAAAGTTGAAAAAATAAACCTTGCAATATAGATAACAAAATACCGAAGTTACTGTTAATTTATTTTCTGCATATGCGCATTTCCATGTCTCATCAGTGAAGATCGAGTCAAAACATTTGGAAGTCATTTACCGAAAAACATTTTAAAGCTGAAAGAGAACAAATAACCGAAAGGATGTAAATAGAAAAGCCAAAATTCAGATATTACACCAATGTAGACAATAGAAATAATAACGACACTTTAGAAAACTGAATTAAAAGTTATTTCTGTATTTTGTTATTCAGACAACAAAGACAGAATATGGGCTAAAACAATCATAACATAATAAAAAGGAATCGGAACACTACAATCCTAGAATATCAAATAATTTTAAAGGGAAAGTATTATTTGCTCGCCCAAGGTAGTAATTCCAAAGATAGCGAAAATAAAGTGTTGTGGTTGCTAAGTAAACATAAATACAAATCAATGATATATGTCAACAAACACCAACAGCACGTTAAGTTAGTTTTCTTTTCTTTTCCTTTTTTTTCTTGTTTTTGTTTTTGTTTGTTTGTTTGTTTTTTTAAATGACCTTAATAGACGGTGAAGTGAAATGATTTATGCATCATTATTCGGAAAGATTGCAATATCAGAAACAGCTTTCAGTCAAAGCGCGATAATCGGCAATCATAAAAAAGTCATCCCGACAACTTTGAAATTGCGTCTTATATTTTGTTGTTATATAACACGTTCGACACGATTTAGAGAAAAAGAAATACAAACCTCACTTTATGTAGTTCATGCTGAAGCACCTGATGATACTCCCCCTTTTATGCTGTTAATACAGCTCTTGCTTTATCATCATCATTTTTGAACATTTATGTTTCTTTGTTTCATCTCTGTATGTCATGTTTTCTCCATTTGTACTACCTCTTTATTGCCATTTTCCATCTTTTGCTTCATATAACATATCTTTCATTTCAATTTGTCCTAATTATTGAAATGCTTTTAAGTTATTCCACAACAGTTGAATTGTTCACTTTACTATTGCGGAGAACTGTCACGTCAGAAGCTCGTGTGTTAATGTGACTATCGCCATAATATGCTGCTTATCCTGTCAATGTACTACTTCAATAAATTATGAAACGTGGCTGACATTATAATGGTAATTCGACCGTGTTATTCTGTTACATTACAGAGAAACTGAATTTCAGGTAAGTGGTAGTCATTGAAAATCACTACTCCACCGATGCTGATACTCTCTTCGTATTTGTTAGATACTAAAGAGACATTTGCAGTCAGCAAATTGTCCGGCATTTCTAATTCCTTCGATACTTAGTTTGCAGTTATTTAATACTACATAAAAATTGGTCTCCCAAAACATTTCAGGAGTGCAGATACTTATTATAACGCTGATGATGATCTTGTTAATGTTACATGTCAGTGATATTGGCACACCTTGCATCGAAATTATCTTATAATATGCATGCTACTGATTCTGTTATTGCATCCCTTTTTGCCAAATGACCTCCAGAATGAATTTGTTTGTTATTACTGATTCAGTGTGGTATAATTACAGAGAAATTGGTCCATCAAAAACATGAACACATTTGCAATACTTAGTCAACTGCTGCTGATTTTACATACCCATAGCTACTGATAAATTGAATCTCAAAATAAATCATTCGAGGCATTAGAATTATTTTGATTAATGCCGCTGATCGAACTCTGGGTACAGTTAAGAAAAATTTGACTTCAGAAAATTGTCTGGAAACGCTAAGGTTGTTTGCATTGCACATTGCAGTTGAAAGGTAATAATTACTGTTTTGACACACTGGTTTCTTGGTTTTTGACATTTTTTCTGCCATTTATTTTTTTTTTTATTGTTTGATTTAATTTTGTTTGTCTTTTTATCGCCCCAGGTGCAGTCGGGATGATGTATTGTTATTGGTTTGAAAATGTTTTTTGTCTTGCCGAATTCTCAGAGATGCCAGGACAAAATCAATTTATTTTTAGCAAAAAGTTGAATCACTGTGAGTAGATGTGCATTAAACCATTTTTTCCCAAAATGACGGCTATTTTTTTATAAAAATGCTGCCAATTAGCGATATTTTACAAAATTTCACAATTGTACCTTCAAACACTCAAGAGTCAATTATATCTTAGACCAATGGGAGGATTTTAATAAGACCCACTATAGAAACGTTCAATATGAATAGCGGATGGAATATATCTAAAAATAAAATTTCAAAATGGGAACCATTTTTAGGATGGCCGACAAATACCCAGTGTTGTCTGATTGAATAATTTTAATTTTCTAATCAAATGATTCATTATGATGAGTTTATATGTACCTTATATAGCATTTAAAGATTCAAAATGGGCATTATTTCATGGCCACCAGTTTACTTTGAAAAAAACTGCCGATCAATTATCTCACAAACTCCTCGATAGTTTTTCATAAAAAGTAGTAGAGATCTTCGAGATGATAAGGGCACGAAATCTGTGCAACAAAAATTCAAAATGACCGTTGTTTTAAAGCCGGCCGCCAAAAAAAAATTTTATGCATCTCTTATAAACTGCATTGCAACAAATTATCAAATTATCATATTTGCATAAATGTTCAGTAAGACGTGACAAAAGTTTTAAAAATGGCTGCCGCTTCAAAGATGGCCGCCAAAAACATAAGAAACATTCAAATTGGCCCGATTAAATGAAACTTAAGTTGCAGGAAGATTTTTATATACATTACGACAAAGATGTAATGGATCATATTTAAAAGAAAATAGCTGATATTTCCAACATGGCCGCCAAAATGCGTAAAAACTTTAACTTTGTCCGATTTCAACGAAAATTCCTATTTTGACGCTGCGAACAAGATTGAATCGTCAAATTGGCTGCCAGGGACGACTTCAGCTATTGCTTACAATTTCAAATCTAGTTTTTCTTTTCTTTTTTCATAGTTTATTAAGCCATACTAACACTAGCATCAGAAAAGATGAAGAGTGTTCAAATGAATTTCGTCATTATTATTGTCATTGTTGAATCTAACCATCATGAAGTCATTTTGAGGAGTTATTTATTTTCAAAAGTGGCATACGAGCTTACAGACTTGTTGAATTTAAGTAAGAAAACCCCATCCTCGAGTTGAGTTAATGTCTACGAGAATATTTTCTCCCTATTATTTAGAAGAAAATTGTATTGTCTGTATCGGAATCAATGACATTTTGTCAAATTTCTTGGCTGTTATACGTTTTTTATTCCTTATTTGAGGTAAAGGTTACGTTTATATACTAAAAATTAAATTTGTCAAGGACTAAAGTAAGTGGGAACTGAACCGTCAATCCAAAACGAATAATCCAAGGATAATGGCAACATCTGAAACAAAAAAGAAACAGAGACACAACATGAGTACGACACAGAAAAGTAATAGATTATGGATATCAATAAATTATGGATATCAATCAATGAACTCTTCAAGCAGTTACAGGAATTTCCATTTTATTTAACTATTAGAGAAAGGCGTGAATAATAATTTTTAAAAATTGTCAGATATCAAAAACTACATTTTCTGTAGCTATATTGAAGCTGTGCAGTAAATTGTTTAATTTGTCCAGTAAATGCATGTAGTCCATGCCCTTTCATCGTTTACTACTCTACATTTAGATTATATTGGGTATTTGTTCTCTTTCAGTTTTTTTTAACATGTTTGATTTTATGGTCTTCCAAACGTTTAGATTTTATCTGCACTGAAGAGACATAAGTTGTCGAAATGCGCATATGCAGAAAATAAATTCATAGTAACTTCGGTATTTAGTTATTTACTACAGTTCTTACCTCTTCTTTTTTTAAATTATCACAGTTTTAGACTCTGTCATAAATTTGAACTATCATAAAACTAAAGTTGAGTTTATTTGTAAATAATGTTCTACATGTAAAGGACTTGATTTTGAATAGATCTTTTTTTGATTAAACATTATAGTTATTGACTTTTTTTTGTTGAATGTTCACGATTTATATGCCTTTTATCATGTATTTAAAAAAGATAAGCGTAAGAGGTCTTATTTCAATTGCACAAATATTCAAGGCATCGAGGGCTACAAAGCTGAAGTTCTCTAATGAATAACAGCTTTAAATATCAGTTTGCTGTCCAATACCCATATAGGTATTATCCATTTTATGATTTGATTCTTACTAGTATATGGTATATGTGACTTTTTTCGATAGGATAACGTTTTAACTCTTTGACCCATTTGTTTGGTTGTTTTAACAGTTTATTTATGGCTTTACATTGCATATAAAGAAATTAGAATGGCAATGTTCATTTCTACATTGTATTGTTGCAGCAAATACGGATATCAGAACTTAGATGAAAAAAAAACAATAATATAAGCGTTGTTCCCTTGCTTGGTTTTACCATGTTTTTGTAGGGACATTGTCTAATGTGTATTACTCTATATCCTTTAATAGTGAATTATATTTTTAAAATGACTATTATAGTGCGAGACCTACTTTAATGTGACATTTAGTACAGAATAGAACGAAAATGTCAGATGACCCTCTTCGACAATTTCCAGGTTCTAGAAAATTCTGATTTTACCATTTGTGGGTAATTTATCGGCAGCAAATAGTAAAATATCAGCATAAGAGGCCACACGGGGTAAAATTAGTATATATCCAAGCTTCCAGAAGCTATTTCGACATAAGTTGTCGAAATGCGCATTTGCAGCAACTAAATAACCAATAATTTCTCAATATACGTTTGTACTGACTTTCAAAACGCAACAGGGAAATGCCAAAAGGATTCAAAAAGTCAGGAACAGAAAAGACCATGTTTTAAAGCATTAAAAGCGGTTAAACGAGATCAGCTTTGCTGAAAAAAAAATTATTTAGTCTAGTGCTTCTGTTCTTATTTAAATGTTAAGAATATCCTTGAAGAAAATCCAAACGTCATTTCTGGGTTTGACAGTTCAACCCAAATGAGCTAGAAAGGCTCCTGGCAGCCTCTTATGTACTTGCAATTCAAACTGATGCATCAACAACTGAATCAAAGCATAATGTGGAGGCATTTCACCAACCTGTTTCAAAAATTGGATACGGTGACAAAAGCGAGAGGACATGAAAAAAAATGAATACGATACAAGATTAGTGTGCACTGGGTACATATTTCATGGGTGCAATTCATTATTGTTCTCTTTAAGCCAGTGAGCTATTCAATGTTTAAGAAAGTATTTAAAAAAAATTGGCCCGTTTTAGGTTTGTCAAGAACCATGGTCGAAAAGAAACGTTAAGTCTTAATATTTTGTTCAAAATCAAACGTATACAAAGATGAAAAATATAAAAACTTTATATTGATATTCTATAATAACATCTGGTGCACTAAGATACCGGAAAACGTATTAAAAATATTAGCCAATGTAGCTTTCCCACTTTGGTCGAATTTAGGATCATGTTTTACCCACACCTTATCGTCCTTTTCCATTTGGATAACAACAGTTTGTGAACCAAGATCCCATCCATTGTTATGTGAATACAAATAAGCCACAAGGTTGCCATTTTTTACAATATTAAGATGTACTAGTTGATCTGGTATGGTACAAATAGATGCAGAAATCAGGTAAAGTCCTTTAACTGGAGCAGTGAAGATGCCATGGTCAGGATTGTAAGCATTACCAGTATTGGTTACCACTGTGTCATATACTACTGTCTCGTGCGATCCAAGGTTTGGATTAGTTGAAAGTCGGGCTGAAAACGCTACACTTGATGCCTGGTCTTCAACTGCAGAATATATTAAACAATTACACGTAACAATAAATATGCTTTGGTGCACTACACTAAATGACAGAATTTGGAGTAGATATCAGACAAAGTATTTTACCAAGCTATTGGACAACGCTTTTATTGTTGTTCTTCGTCTTGAAGTCACCATGAAGCCTTCAACAATGAGCCATGCTCGTACTTCTGTGCAAGTTCAAGACGACCCTTTTACATGTAAAATAGTAAAACCAAAGCTACTCACTTATAAGATTTCAATTTATGTGAGAAATTTAAAATCCCTTTATATTATGCATAAAGCAATATTTATTGCATTAATTATTTAATTTTTAAATAAATTAATTCATGCCGTTTTTGCCAAGTCTTTGGACTTCGATTTTTGTAATCATCACTTCCCTTGTTCCTTCGGTATTCTACTGCCGTTGTTTAGTATCTTTTTTCACTGACTATATAAACTCTTTTTGGGTCCTATTTTCATCAACAGATCTAGGTAAAATCTCCCTAGGCCATTACAGATTGATATACAATAGAATTGTTGGACAATTCAAAAGAACCATCAATTTCTTTTACAATACACATTGTTCTGAAGCTATAGGTATAGGTCAGTTTTATCACACCTATAGAATATTTAAATTGCTAAATTGGTTGCAGAATAGGAACAAGTAGACCGTACAGGTCATAGACAAGGGACAATAAAAGTATCCTGTATATATCACTAATTACCTAATAGTCTTTTGTTGTTCGACAAATGTTCAGATTTGTCTCGGTCGTCTTCTGATTTTTCTTCCAGAGTTTTGATTTCGTCTTTCAGTTTAGTCAAATCGTCTCTCAGAGCGGAGTTTTCCATGGATAATCTAGTATTTTCTTCCATAAGAAAGTCCACTTTACGGACGAGATCATTAACTTGATTTTTGAGATCTGCAGTAGTGTTAAATTAAATAAATATAAATACTTATAATCATAAAATCAAACTTAAATACGTAACAGAGTAATCACAGCTACTAGCAAATATTGCGGCAGAAAAGCAAAGTATGCTAAGGTGGAAGTTTTTGATACTAATTGGGTGGCTGTCTTGAGAAAAAGTAAGGTTGAACATTATTCAAATGCAAATATGTAATAAGTGCTATATACCACGGAACACAGCAATAAATAGGCTACATGATGGTCAATGGAATAAAGATTCACAGCCTGTAGTTTCTCCGATCATGAAGACCATGAACACCTATTTTGCAAACAATGTATGTTATAAGAAGGCAGATATATAAATAATCACATAAATATAAAAACAGACAAAATATCAATTCACAAAAACATGTAATATTATTTTACAGAACGTTCACTAGGCGTTTTATAATATTGATAGGTTTAATACAACTGCACATTACAATTAGACAACATTACATTATCTTTATTTATACCTGACCGTTGTGACAATGCCTACTCAAAAAGACTTCTGTACCTCTCTTACCATTTTTGTCATTATTATGTGTTTATTAATTTGTACATTTTGTGTTTTTTACCTTTTAATCGTGGCCAACTATACCATTTTATTTTGTTCAATAGTTAATTTGTGGCCATCGCACAACATATTTATATTTTTCTCTTTATTTTTAGTTGAATTGTACCTATAATATTCAGGTGTGTTGTTTTTGTCGTTGTTTCATTACCACATATAGCCATGTATTTGTAGAGACATTTTACTCGATATCCTTTCATTGTTTATTACTTATGTCACACGTTTTTTTATTTGATCTTGTTAGTTGTCATTCTATCAAATCAAATAGCAAAAGAAGTATGGCCATTAAGAATTGAATTTTGTTCTTACATTAGGCTATTTTCAAAATATACTCAAAATGCTGTCAAAAATATAGTAAGATAGTTTCTGGTAAGTGTTCTTTCTTGGAATAAAATTAATATCTTCAACATTTAGAAAAAAGAAGGGAAACGGGGAATGTGTCAAAGAGACAACGACCCAAAGGGGAGTAATAACAACTCAAAGCCACCATCAGATTTCAACTAACGGTGAGAAAACCCCACACCCAACGGCAGGTCGGAGTCGGCCCCTGAATAAAGAGTAATCAAGTCCAGCGAAATAAACATCATCCTAGACTCCTATAGACATAAAGTAAACTAACTAAAAAAAGGACAAACACACAAAGGCTTAATAAATTCCTGACTTAGGACAGGCGCAAACCTGCTGCGGCGGGGTTAAACTAGTTTTATTGGATCCAAACCTTCCCCCTACAGCCAATGTGATAAATAAAAAAAAATCGTAACAACAGTAAAATTCAGTTGGCAACAGGACTGAGTCAATTGTGAAAAATGAAACTGAAAGAACTAAATATACGGACAAAAACCTGAAATCACAAGAGACAACAGTTAACTGACATGCCAGCTCCAGACCCATCACCAACTGACAAAGTAAGTCATGTACCCTCAGTATACAGCTTCTACCAAGATCCCTTCCTGTGAGGAGTTTAGAATAATGATTTCATGTATATACCGGAATACATAACCCGTGTCCATGCAATACAGATTTTAGAAATTTAGAATGTGTTTAGTTAAATTGCAAAGACCCTACCAAAAAATCAATGTTAATACCAAAGAAGGCCATACGTAATGACTTGACGACAATACCGTAATTATAACCCTTATGAATTAGACGATTTAAAGGCTTTATAAGTTTGTTCGGCGAGTTTAAGTATTTTTTACTCTTATGTAAAACATTACCGTAAAATAAGGAATTGAAATACCAGCCTTGATTAGATGTTTACAGGTTGCTTTGTATTTATGAACTAAGTCTTTATATCGATGATAAAATTTAGTAAAGGTTTTAACTAGTTTGTGATAACGAAAACCCTGATGTAATAGTTTTTCAGTTATGAAAATATTCCGTTCATTAAAATCGCAAACGTTATTACATACTCGAGCAAATCGAACAAGTTGAGATATGTAAACACCATATGATGGCGCTAATGGAACATTTGCATTAACAGTCGAAAATGGCTGTAAACAGCCTTTTATGTCAATTTAATTGCAAAGAAAAGATAACAGGAAACACATATAATGGCCGAAAATCACAATTGCATGCCACAATTCAACTGGAAAACATCTATCAAAAGACAAACGTCAACAACGATAAGAACTCTGGAAAGCCGGACAGCAAAAGCCAGCGGTAATGTTCCGTTAACCGGCTTAAGGATTCCCAATACTCCCCTTTATGATAAACATACAAATAAATCACAATACAAGTAGACTATTGATAACCCCATGACCACTATCTTGAGTCATTTTACAGTGTTTGGAAGATGGAACTAATCAAATGACACTCAGAATCCAAACCAATTTTTTGTTGAAAGTGTATAAACATTTGCAGTTCCAAACGACAGTTAGCTTGGTTTGTTTCTGGTGGTGATGGTGATATGCAACAACTTCAACGAAAACCCCAATAACTGTAAAACGATGTAAAAATTGCATTCAAGTGTAAATTTCAGTATTACTGAATCTTTTACCTAAAAGTATGAAAATGCATTTTAATTTATTCGTTATGGTAGTGTTTATAATAGATGACCTAATCGATGCATTCGCAAAATTGGTATGCTGAAGTATAGTTTCACGGGAAAGTGACCATAACCCTTTAATTTTAAAGACCAAATTGCATATTGAATTCTATTGTGATTTTTTTTCTCTCATAATTTCAAATACAAAATACTTGTTAACTCGGAGGAACAATAGTTGACAAATTCAAAGGGTCTATGACTTCTCTTTTGCCATAAGAGAATGGATTGTTTGCACCTGATCTGTCACTGTCGTACAAAAAAAAAAACCCAATGTCATCGGATACTTTTCTTCAAGGATAAGTACCTACCTAATTACGAGTGTAAAAAAAATGCAGATAAAATATGATGCATATATTATACAGCATTGAGAATTTTGAGGGGCGTCAAGTTGGTTACTTATTCCTTATTCCTTATTCGTTACTTATTCCTTATTCCTTATTCGATACTTATTCCTTATTCGTTACTTATTCCTTATTCGTTACTTATTCCTTATTCCTTATTCGTTACTTATTCCTTATTCACATTTTTTATTATTTATAGAACGCGGAAGTAAATTGAATTTACAAATCCTCTGCATTTCAAGTAAACAAAGAAGATGTTAACTGTCATATATACCATTGAAAAATTACTCTAAATAGTGTAAGGGTAGAAAACGAATATGTAACAATTAAGGTGAAGGGTATAAATATGTAAACAAGTTGGATACACAAGTTATCAGGCGCAGATTCATAGGTGGGTTCATTACGCCCCCCCCCCCAAAAAGGAGGGGTAGACAGGTATGAACATG
>MJUU01074213.1:19600-68250 GCA_002080025.1 Modiolus philippinarum
AAAAAAAAAAAACCATAACCCCCCCCCCCTTCGGGTTAAATGGTCGGTCCCTAATGCAAACTTTAACTTGAGTCATTCAATTATAAAATGTACATCAGAGTGACCCAATTACCATTCCAAGCGGCATCAACTCTCAAAGACACATCCACTGACCTAAAATGATTGGGATGTGCCACATGTAGTTTCCCAGATATAACCTAAACACAAACTATAACCTGAGTGATTGAAGCACAAAATGTAGGTCAGGGTGACCCAATTATCATCTGAAGCAGCATCACTTTCCAAGAAACATCCACTGACCAAAGATGGTTAATGTGTCACATCTAGATTCTCAGATATGAACCTTTACGTAAACTTTAACTGGAGTCAGTGAAGCATAAAATGTAGGTCAGTGACCCAATTATCATCTGAAGCAGCATCACAGATGCATCTACTGATCAAAAATGATTTACAGTTGAACTTTGATGGCTCGAACTGCAATAGCTCGAACAGCAAGGATGTCTCGAACCCATTTTCTGGACCCTATGTTCAAGTTTGTACATATTTGGACCTCAATAACTCAAACACCCCTCTAGCTCGAACTGTTTGCATCGGTCCATTGGGTGTTCGAGCCATCGAAGTTCGACTGTATGTGCCATATGTAGTTTCTCAGACTGAACCTTAACAAAAACTTTGAACCTGAATCATTGAAGCATAAAATGTAGGTCAAAGTGACCCTATTATCATCTGAAGCAGCATCACTCTCCATGATGCAGCTAATGACCAAAGATGATTGATGTTTGGCATGTAGTTTTTCAGATGGCAACCTTAATGAAAACTTTAACCTCAGTCATTGAAGCATAAAATGTTGGTCACAGACACCCAGTTATCATCTGAGGCAGCATCACTCTCCAAGATGCATCCACTGATCAAAGATGATTGTAGTTCTCAAGTATGAACCTTAACACAAACTTTAACCTGAGGTGGGACGAACGGCTGGGTGAGGTGCTGTATCCCCTCCCCAACTCTGTTGGGCAAGGATAATTAATCTTATCTTTTGATTGATATTGCTGAAGCTATTTAAGAACTCATACCAAATCAAATTATCAATTCCAGTGCTTTTTCCAAGTTTTCCTTTTGGTGTAATATGAAAATGGAGTTAATTCCAATCAAACCTGAGTTGATCTTTGTCAGTAAGTTTTCGTATGTTGTAAGTCAAATTATGAGTGCAATAAAGGAAAATTTTAAAACTATGTACATACATTGTATCTCTTTTTTTCGTACATGATCTTTATCTTTGTTCAGAACACGCAACACACTATGAATAAAAGAATTCAATTTTCCATTTTTCCTATACATGTATTGACACTGACCTCCCAGAACCCTTGAATATGTCTATCCCAAACATTCTTCATGATGTTTTCTCCTTGAAGATTCAACATTATCTCTACTGTGAAGTGCTAAATACCAGTTCAAAATTCAGTAATGGTTCATTGAACAAGGGAATCCATTGGTTTCGCTGTGCAACAATGTTTCGTTTTCAATGGGGAGGGGTAAGGGATGGGAGCGTTAAGACAATACACATGCCATGCCTTATTCCCTTCAAGTTTTTATATCATTACCATAAACTTGGCTTAGTCTACATGAATCCAAAAGTATAAAAAATTAGACAATTTCATGCCAGAGTGGGACATGTGCTTCATGCGTTATGACGCCACTAGTCCACTGATGTCAACAATGTTGTTTTCATGGAGATTTGTTTGATTTTTTGGATAATGACGGGGAGAAAAATAATCAAACACAAGGAGGAGTGCCGGACAAAAAAATTTCAAACATCTAAGGGCAAGATTTCAAGAATTCAGACCAAGCTTGCTGAGTCCCTGACCCTAGAAATGTTCCTGAAGTTAGATTCATATAATCTTTAGAATATAAAAGTCAAGTACTCCAGTCCCAACATCAAACCTTGAATGCAATATGTGGTAGAATGTTCCTGATGTTAGATTCATATAATCTTTAGAATAAAAAGTCAAGTACTAGAGTCCCAACATCAAACCTTGAATGCACTATGTGGCAGAATCAGTTTCTGAGGGATGTAATGAACTTTTTGGGGGCATCTCACTCAACCTTTTTATTCAGGTGGAATTCAAGATAAATCCTTATTAAACAGCAAAGAGGATTTGAATTGTCACTTTTTAGGAGTGTGGATTGAAAAATTTACTTTGAAAGTACTATAATTTTCGTAAATTTTCATGGTTATTTTAAACCAACTGAAATATAAATGTTCATGTGACTTGTAATGGAAACGCCATCAATCCATGAATTCAATAAAGGGCTACGCAGAGCGCACCATGGTGACCACTGAAATTTGGAAAAGTGTAATTTAGAGCAAATTTGAACACAGTAAAAAGCTTGACACAATAATTAGATGGACACAAAAAAAGCTTGATACAGTAATAAGCTGGACCCAAAATAGTAAAAATAAAGCTTACAATGAGAATAATCCAAAGAAAAAATCCTATCAAAATCTGATGAACAAGTGTGGATCGTATTGCAAGGCAATACAGGAGTCCCCTACCAGTGGAATAATTCAGTGATACCAGCAAAAATAGTTAAAGAAAAGTTTTCCTAGCCCAAGGCCCATAACTTCGTCAAAAATCAATGGACCCAACCAATACTCAAACTTGATCTGTAACCCATAGTAGTTGATTAACAATGCAAATATCAGCTTAATATCTGAAACGGTTAAGAAAAGAAGTCTGGAAAACATATATTTTACCAAAATTTTCTAAGTCAAAGGCCCATAACTCAGTCCAAAATCAATGGACCGGAACCAAACACGAACTTGATCTGTTACCCATAGTGGTAGACTCACGTAGCAAATAGCTTCATATCTGAAACGGTTTAGAAAAAAAATCCGGAAAACCTATATTTTGCCAAAATATTCTCTAAGTCAAAGGCCCATAACTCCGTCCAAAATCAATTGACCGGAACCAAAGTCAAACTTGATCTGTAACCCATAGTGGTAGACTCACGAAGCAAATTTTACCTTCATATCTGAAACGGTTTAGAAAAAAAGTCTGGAAAATCTATATTTTAACAAAATTTTCTAAGTCAAAGGCCCATAACTGCGTCCAAATTCAATGGACCGGAACCAAACTTAAACTTCATCTGTAACTTATTATGGTAGAATCACATACCAAATATTAGCTCAATATATGGAACGGTTTAGAAAAAAAATCCAGAAAACTGATATTTTACCGAAATAGTCAAAGTCCAACTCCCATAACTCCGTCCAAACTCAGTGGACCAGAACCAAACACCAACTTCATCTGTAACTCATGATGGTAGACTCACATACCAAATATTAGGTCAATATGTGGAACGGTTTAGAAAAAAAGCCCGGAAAACTGATATTTTACCGAAATAGTCAAAGTCCAAGTCCCAAAACTCCGTCCAAAGTCAGTGGACCGGACCCAAACACGAACATCATCTGTAACTCACGATGGTAGACTCACATACCAAATATAAGGTCAATATGAGGAACGGTTTAGAAAAAAAGTCCGGAAAACTGATATTTTACCGAAATAATCAAAGTCCAAGTCCCATAACTCCGTCCAAACTCAGTGGACCGGAACCAAACACGAACTTCATCTGTAACTCATGATGGTAGACTCACATACCAAATATAAGGTCAATATGAGGATCGGTTTAGAAAAAAAGTCCGGAAAATTGATATTTTACCGAAATAATCAAAGTCCAAGTTCCATAACTCCGTCCAAAGTCAGTGGACCGGAACCAAACACGAACTTCATTCTGTAACTCATGATGGTAGACTCACATACCAAATATTAGGTCAATATGTGGAACGGTTTTGAAAAAAAGTCCGGAAAACTGATATTTTACCGAAATAGTCAAAGTCCAAGTCCCATAACTCCGTCCAAACTCAGTGGACCGGAACCAAACACGAACTTCATCTGTAACTCATGATGGTAGACTCACATACCAAATATTAGCTCAATATGTGGAACGGTTTAGAAAAAAATGCCGGAAAACTTGAGTGTAACGGACTGACGGACTTAAGAAGTGCAAACCTAAAGTCCCCTTCGGCGATGCCGGTAGGGGACTAAAAATAAGGATTTCGCAAGGATGCCAAATCCACTGAATACTACTTATAGCTTACAATGAGAGGAACGCAAGGAATAAAATCCCATGAAAATCTGATGAAAAATGAAGATTTCACATATTTGTAATAATTGCGATTTTGGCCCCTTTGACCCCTTATAGCCCGGAAGCGGTAATCGATACATCAAATCTGTTGACATACCACTGAAAGCTTGCATTGAGAGGAATCCAAAGAAAAAAATCCCATTAAAATCTGATCTAAAATAAAAGATTTCACATATTTCTTAAAATTGCAATTCTGGTCCCTTTGACCCCTTATAGCTCAGAAACAGAAAGAGCTACATCAAATCTGTTGACATACCTTTGAAAGCTTACAATGAGAGGAATGTAAAGAAAAAAATCCCACTGAGATCTGATGAAAAATAAAAAAGTTCGGTAATCCATATGTTTGCAATTTTGGTCCTGTTGGGCCCCTCATAGCTTTGAAAGGAAACAAATTATCAAAAATCTTGTGGTGCAGCACTAGTTTATTTTCATAAGGAATCCATTGCAAAAAACTCCATTAAAATCGGACTAAAAATAAATAAAGGGCTACGCCGAGCGCAGCATGATACGACCGCAGCATGTCGACCACTGAAGTTTGAATAAGTGTAATTTAAAAGTGAATAAGGACACAGTAACTAGATGGACACAATGAGGAGCTTGACGCAGTAATTAGCTGGACACAAACTAAGGAACATTAAAATTAGCCCTTTTCATCCCTGAAAGCTCCAAAACTGTAAGATTTGATCAAAATTGTTGACATACTACTGACAGCAAACATCAAGATGAATCCAAAATAAAAAATCCCCATCAAAATCCGATTAAAAATAATGACTCAACATATTTTCAAAAATTGCAATTTTGGCTCCTTTGACCCCTTATAGTTTGGAAACGGTAAGAGATATGCCAAATCTGTTGACATACTACCATAAGCTTACAACAAGAGGAATCTAAAGAAAAAAATCCCATCAAAATCTGATGAAAATAAAAATTTTAGGTAATCTGCATGTTTGCAATTTTGGCCCCATTTGGCCCCTCATAGCTCAGAAAGGAAACAAGTTACCAAAAATCTGATTGTGCACCACTATTTAAATTTTTCATTTAGAATCCATTGCAAAAAACTGCATCAAAATCGGACTAATAATAAAAAATTGAAATTTTTGAAATTCGTCCCTTTTGGGCCCCATTTATCTCATGAACGGTACATGCCACGTCAAATCCAGTGACAAATTCCAGATAGGAAATTTCCTCAGGAACACAATGAAAGAAACCCCATCAAAATCTGATAAATAATAAATATTCTACAGCCAAATATGTGAAAACACCCAATTTTGCCCTTTTTGGCCCCTTTTTTAAAAACGGGAGGGGCCAATATAACAAAAACTACACCCAGCCTTCCTTTTGTGCCAAGAAACACTGTATCGAAATTTCATAAGGATTGATCAACTTAAACTTAAGTTATTGACCAAAAACAAAAGTGTCTACAGACGACAACGACGACAATGACGACGACGACGACGACAGCGCCATACCATTATACGACCACAAATTTTTTGCGGTCGTATAAAAATTGAAATTTTTGAAATTCGTCCCTTTTGGGCCCCATTTTTATCTTGTGAACGGTACATGCCACATGAAACCGTTGGCGTACTCCAGATTGGAAATTTTCTAAGGAACCCCATCAAAATCCAATAAGTAACAAGAGAAGGGGCAGTCGGAAATGACAGCTAATCCCCTCGCCCGTTTATGGAATGTTTGTCTAGTAATATAAGCGCTCAAGGAAGTTATACCATTCAAGATCTGGCTTGTTACTTAAATCTGAGCCAGTCATGCAAGAAATGTTGTGACCTTATTTCAATCAGGAGCCTCATACCTAAAGCATATATGCATCTACTTATGAAAGATTAATCTTATGCAAGTTTTAGTATCTAAAATCCAGACTGTAACACAAACTTTATCATAAGTCACTCATGCATGAACTGTAGGTCAAACTGACCTAATTTTTATCTGGAGCTCTGTAAATTTACAAGATGCATCTACATACAAAATATTATTCTTCTACAAGTTGTAGTATCTAAAATGCAAGCTGTAACACAAACTTTAACCTAAGTCACTCATGCATGAAATGTAGGTCAAAGTGACTCAATTTTCATCTGGAGCTTCCTAACCTTACAAGACACCTCTACATACAAAATATTATTCCTCTACAAGTTGTAGTATCCCAGATCTGGACTCTTACAAAAACTTTCACCTAAGTCACTCATGTATGAAATGTAGGTCAAAGTGACCTAATGTTTATCTGGAGCTTCATAACTTCATAAGATGCATGTACATATTATACAATTACCACCCTAGATAGTGTGTGACCCAGCGGTTTCTCTCCCCGAGATATTAACGTCACCCGAGAGCTTGCTCGAGGGTGACCTAAATTTCGAGGGGAGAGAAACCGCTGGGTCACACACTATCTAGGGTGGTAACTGTTATATTATATCGAATTTTCTCGTTTACCGGTTGACCTTCCTATGCGACCCAACGCTAGCCGGTTGACCCAGCGAAATCTCACATGTCATGTGACATGATTTGAACAAATCAGAATATAGATATTTAAATGAGTATATAATATAAAATATTATTCCTCTATAAGTTGTAATATCCCAGATCTGGACTCTTACAAAAACTTTAACCTAAGTCACTCATGCATGAAATGTAGGTCAAAGTGACCTAATTTTTAACTGGAGCTTCCTTACTTTCCAAGACGCATCTACATACAAAATATTATTCCTCCACGAGTTGTAGTATCCCAGATCTGGACTCTTGCAAAAACTTTAACCTAAGTCACTCATGCATGAAATGTATGTCAAAGTGAACTAATTTTTACCAGGAGCTTTGTAACTTTCCAAGACGCATCTACATACAAAATATGATTCCTCTGCGACTTGTTGTATCCCAGATCTGGACTCTTACAACAACTTTAGCCTAAATCACTCATGCATGAAATGTAGGTCAAAGGGACCTTATTTTTATCTGGAGCTTTGTAACTTTACAAGACGCATATACATACAAAATATTATTCCTCTACAAGTTGTAGTATCCCAGATGTGGACTCTTACAAAAACTTTAACCTAAGTCACTCGTGCATGAAATGTAGGTCTAAGTGAAGTAATTTTTATCTGGAGCTTCGTAACTTTACAAGACGCATCAACATACAAAATATTATTCCTCTACAAGTCGTAGTATCCCAGATGTGGACTCTTACAAAAACTTTAACCTGAGTCACTCATGCATGAAATGTAGGTCAATTCCACCTATTTTATATATCAACCTAAAGTACTCCTCAAGATGCATCAATGGACAAAACATTGTCCATCTACGACTTGTTATTCAAAAGATATATGGTCTTAAGTTTGAACGGACAGAGGGACTAACGGACGAACGGGTAAAACGCTATATCCCCTCCCCAACTTCTTTAAGCGAGGGGATAATAAAGATTCTACGGTCAAATATGTGAAAACACCCAATTTAACCCTTTTTTGGCCCCTAATTCTGAAATGGGTGGGGCCAAAAACTAAAGGAAAAAAAACGTTTCTCAAGAATGTTTCAAGAAACATCATACTAAAATTTGAAAACAATCTGTCTACTAGAACCAAAGTTATGCTGTCCACAGACATGAAAATACCCAATTTAACCCCTTTTTAGCCTCTTTTTTATGCCTCTTTTTCAAAAGTTGGTTGGGCAGGGAACGCGAAATTATAACCCAAGCTTAAGCTTGTGTCAACACACATCATACTAAAATTTGACAACAATCCGTTCACTAGAACCAAAGTTATGCTGTCCACAGACACCGAGGCCGACGCCATACCATAATACGACCACAAATTTTTTGCGGTTGTATAAAAACCCTAGAAGCAACAATTTTTTGCAAAAATGTAATATGACACCAAAGAATAAAACTAATTTCACAGTATTTTCTTAGGAAGCAAGGATTTGAAAGTTATTTCCTCGCTTCAGGGATCATACCCCCATCTTCCAGCCCTTTCCTCTTAAAAAAAGTCTTTTGAAAAAAAAAGATTTAAAATGACATTAAATATCATCCAACTGAGTCATATATCTAAGGCATAAACCAATCTATCTTTGTACATGACAATTTTAAACAAAAGACTGAACTATTATTAAATAATGAGATTTATTAACAGACAGTTCTTCTTGTGTTAAATTCCTTTGAAAGAACGAACTCATAAAGTAAATGTCCCACAATTTAATAAGTTACTGTATAATGTTTGATTTCTGGAACAGGTTTATGTCGATCACCTCCTCTTTCTAAATATAACTCTCCGTAAGGATATTGTTTAGGCATCTGAAAAAAAAACAACAATATACAAGTTACTATCAATTTCTATAAACTACCTGAAATATATTTAAAATTTGATGTTTAAGGATGTAGTAAGGTGAAATTTTATAAATCTACCATTTTAAATTGATACCCAAAATGTAAAGAGCATTGTTAAAGGAATAAAGTTAGCTAAAAACATTTATAGGTTATGGGCCTTGTTTTCAAGATATTTTACATTTTAAAAAATTGCGGGAAAAGCTCTCTTGGACTTTTACCTTAGTATAGCATGGACACAATATTGATTTCTTTCAAATGGAAGGAAAATCTACAATCTAATAAACTCTCGCTTACTGACTTAAAATGAGCTTCTGAAGACTTTGATGACTAGAAAATTAGGTGTAATGGGGCAAAACATTTTACATAGTAATACTGGATAAAATCAGAGAAATCTGAATGACTTTTGCAAACTGCAAAAACCTCACCTTTTTTTAAAATTTTTTATTTGTTTTAATGTAGTCAGGAATTTACATCTATCCCCTACATTAAACCACCTGACAATGATTTAATGGGGAATTTTAACTAAGATACATTAAAGACTACATATTTTCTCTAATACTAAATCACGTCAACAAAAATTATGGTATTTATAGATTTTTTGAAAGTATAAAAACCTCACCTTACTACATCCTTAATATTTATTGATCATTCAAAGTATGAAGTCAAAATACAACATTGGGTTGGAGCAGTGGGAAACAGCAGACCGTAGCCTTGCCTTGTTATTATTTGATTATTTGATTAAACAAGTTTTAGCTTCAACTACACATTTTCCACACTTTATGTGCTTTGTGGACATCATGTTTTTTGTCTTCGGTCTTCTGGTATTATCATTTTTTCTGTGTCTCTGGACTTAGATTAATGCAACATACTTGTGTTTTGTTCCCTAGGTACTGCGAAAGTAATTTTATTCGTGGACATCAATTTTCGTGGTTTTTGATGATATCACAGTTTCATTGGTACTTAAATTCGTGGATTTGAATTTAATGCATTAAAACTCTAGGGAAAAGGACATTTCGTTGGGAACTTAATTTCGTGGTTTTAGTGACCCACGAAATCCACGAAAATTGGAACCCCACGAACAATAGTACTTTCACAGATTAACTATTTTACTGAACTTTGATTACATGTAGTACCAGTATATTGGAAGTTTAGCTGTTTCTTGACATCCACATCATTCTTCTTATGGTGACTTGAAGATAAAGAACAACAATAAAAGGGTTGTTACATTGCTTGGTTCTACCATGTATTTATAGAGACTTTGACTCAAGTGCATTTACTCCATATCCCAACACTGCTTATTCTATTATTAGTGGAAGCTTATTACCTACATACCAAGTTAAATGACCATATGCAAAATGGTTCTTTTTATGCCCCCAGATCAAAGATCAGGGTATATTGTTTTTGTCCTGTCTGTCTGTTTGTCTGTGTGTCCAAAACTTGAACAATGGCTATAACTTTTGAACTATTCAAGATAGATTTATCATATTGGCAGGTGAATAGGTCTAGTCAAGAGGAACATGAATATGCCCCCCCCCCCCAAAAAAAAATAGGTCAGGTGAAAGGTCAAGGTCACAGAGGAAAAAAAAATGGTGCTGGGGCATATGTAGTGTATCACAAATACTTCTTTTTTTTTAAACAAGAGGCTCTCAAGAGCCTGTATCCCTCACCTGGGCCATGGCTGACACATTAAGTCAAAATTATCCCAATGTTTAAGGGTCTCAATTTGAAGTTTGTTGATAGACATTAATGTTATATGATCCAAAATTAAACTATGTTCCCCATTGGCAGCTATTTTTGATGGGACGTAGACCGACTGTTACCTTTCTTGAAGAAGACCATCTAAAGACCATTGTGCCTCACTTTGGTTAATTCGAATTGGCCTTGTATTTTCAGAGGAGATCTTTGAATGATTTCAGATGGGGTCCAAGGTTAATGTTCCCTGGATACGATGCATACATGCTGAACACATTTTATGAAAGGGACCAAGTAAGGACCATTGTGATCAAGTATGATTCCAATTGGCCATGTACTTTCAGAGGAGAAGATCTTTGAATATGTTTCCCTATAGGGTCCAATGTTAAAAAAAATGTTCCCCACTGGCTGCCACCTTGAACTGATGTGGACTTGCCGAACACATTTTTAAAAGGGGCCACCTAAGGACCATTGTGACTAAGTTTGGTTCCAATTGGCCCAGTATTTTCAGAGGAGATTTTTGCAATATTGTCCAATTTTCGACAAAGTTCCCCGCTGGAGGCCATCTTGGATAATGCGGACTTGCCTGACACAATTTTTAAAGGGGACCACTCAAGAACTATTGTGACCAAGTTTGGTTCTAATTGACGCAGTGGTCTCTGAGCAGAAGATCTTTGAATGCTTTCCTATAGGGTCCAATGTTAAAACTGTGTTCCCCGCTGGTGGCCATCTTGGATATGATACGGACTTGCCAGACATTTTTTTTTAAAAGGGGCCACCTAAGGGCCATTGTGACCAAGTTTGGTTCCAATTGGCCCAGTAGTTTCAGAGAAGATCTTTGAATATAGGATCCATTTTTCAACAAAGATTTAACTGGCGGCCATCTTGGATGGCCAGTTGACTTGCCAGACACATTTTTTTAAAAGGGGACCACCTAAGGACTATTGTGACCAAGTTTGGTTCCAACTGACGCAGCAGTTTCAAAGAAGGAGATGTTTGAATGAAAAGTATATGATGGACAGACCACAGACACTGGCAAAAGCTCACCATGACATAGCATAGTCAGGTCAGTTACAGAGTCTTGCAAGCTATGAAGCCAAGATACTAGTTACAATTAATCTAGGATGCAGAATTAATGAGGCAATCAAACAATATATGTAGATTCAATATACATTATACAAAAATCATTAAAATGTGAAATAAGTCAGGATTATTTAAGTATTTTTGCAAAAAATTGTAAAAATTTGAACAAATCACTTTTTTGGTGTAGAATTGCATAATAGGCAATCAAACAATACATGTAGATTCAATATACATTATATAAAAAAATCATTAAAATGTGAAATAAGTCAGGATTATTTAAGTATTTTGCGAAAAATTGTAAAAAAATTGAACAAAAACACTTTTTTGCTCTTGATTATGTACCCCGGTAACAAATAATTATTTTCAATAAAGTGATAGCAGGGAATTTCTCTAAAACTTTAAAGAGAAAGTAAACCAAAGAAGATTTGAGCACATAATTTAAAGAAATAACCCATAAACCATATGGCATTGAAGAAAAAAAAAATTTTTTCGTGAAAAAAGTCAATAACTTCTTACACAGGCATTTGGATTTTCTTCAAAATTACAAAGTATGTAGATATTGATATGCTGAACATTTTTTAAAGAAACAACTCACCTCTATCTGTTACAGTTTTTGAAATAAAAAATGCAAAATGCATAATTTTTTTAAATTTTACAGAAACTATAGGCTCAGAGACTGAGCCTGTATCGCTCACCTGACAAAATGCTTCTATGCCGTGCATGACCAAAAATGATGTTTTTACCAATGGGGTCTAATGTTTAGCTATGTTCTCCATTAGTACCCATGTTTTTTGTCTGATCCTATTGAAATAAGTAATTTTTGCAACGGACCTTCTAAAGTCATTTAGTTTGAATAGTTTCAGAGAAGATGGTGAAAAGGATGGTTTTCTAATACCAGGCTCCAATGTTAAACTATGTTCTGCACTGGAGGCCATGTTTTTGTAGGATCAAATTGAAATGAGCAATCTTTGTAAAGTACCTTTCATACATCATTCGTGTAGTTTGGTGGAATTTGCTTCAGTGGTTTCAGAGTAGAAGGTGAAAATGTGATTTTCCATAAGTCCAATGTTAAACTATGTTCCGCGCTGGCAGTCATGTTTTTTGTCGGATTAAAATGAAATGAGCAATCTTTGTTAAGGACCTTTAATACATCATTCCTGTAAAGTTTGATTGAATTTGCTTCAGTGGAATCAGAGGAGGAAATGAAAATGAGATTTTTCCCATAGGGTCCAATGTTAAACCTTAGTTCCGTGCTGGCAGCCATGTTTTTTATTGGATTGGAATGAAATGAGCAATCTCTGTAAAAGACCTTCCATACATCATTCCTGTAAAGTTGGATTGAATTTGCTGAAGTGGTTTCAGAGGAGAAGATGAAAGGGTCCAATGTTAAACAATGTTCCGTGCTGACGGCCATGTTTTTTGTCAGATCAGAGGTAAATGAGCAATCTTTGTAAAGGGCCTTCCATACATCATTCCTGTAAAGTTTGGTTGAATTTGCTTCAGTAGTTTCAGAGTAGAAGATGAAAATGTGATTTTCCCATAGGGTTTTATCTTAAACTATGTTCCGTGCTGGCAGCCATGTTTTTTATCTGATCGGAACAAAATGACCAATCTTTGTTAAAGACCTTATTCTTGTAAAGTTTGGTTGGATTTGCTTCAGCTGTTCCACAGTAGAAGATGAAAATGAGATTTTTCCAATATCATCCAATGTTAAACTATGTTCCGTGCTGGCTGCCATGTTTTTTATCGGATCAGAACAAAATCAGCAATCTTTGTTTATGACCTTAAGTACATCATTCCCGTAAAGTTTTGTTGAATTTGCTTCAGCCGTTTCAGAGTAGAAGATGAAAATGTGATTTTCGCATAGGGTCTAATGTTAAACTAAGTTCCGCGCTGGCGGCCATGTTTTCCATTGGATCGGAACAAAATGGGCAATCTTTGTTAAGGACCTTTAGTACATCATTCCTGTAAAGTTTGGTTGAATTTGCTTCAGTGGTTTCAGAGTGGAAGATGAAAATGTGATTTTTCCCATAAGGTCCAATGTTAAACTAAGTTCTGCACCGGCGGCCACGTTTTTTGTCAGATCTTAAAGAAATGAGCAATATTTGTAAAGGACCTTCCATACATCATTCCTGTAAAGTGGTTTCAGAGGAGAAGATGAAAATGTGAAAAGTTTAACAGACGACGGACGACTGACGCAAGTGATGGCAATAGCTCACACTGACCTATCGGGTCAGGTGAGCTAAACTAGAGGCTCAGACACTGAGCCTGTATTGCTCACCTGACAAAATGCTGAAGCAGAGTTTTCGATGATCTGCATGGTGGCCATGTTTTTTATGTGAATTTCCCATAGGGCCGAAATAAACTATGTTCTGTGCTGGCGGAAATGTTTTTTTTTTTTGGATCCGTACGAAATGACCAATCTTTGTTAAGGACCATCAGTTCATCATGCCTGTAAAGCTTGGTTGAATTTGCTTCAGCAGTTTCAGAGCAGAAGAAGAAAATGTGAATTTCCCCATAGGGTCCAATGTTAAACCTTCGTTCTGCGGTGGCGGCCATGTTTTTTATCAGATCGGAACGAAATGAGCAATCTTTGTAAAGGACCTTCCATACATCATTCCTGTAAAGTTTGGTGAAAATGTGAATTTCCCATAGGGCCAATGTTAAACTATCTTCCGTGCTGGCGGCCATTTTTGTTATCGGATCAGAACGAAATGAGCAACCTTTCTTAAGGACCTTTAGTACATCATTCCTGTTAAGTTTGGTTGAATTTGCTTCAGCGGTTTCAGAGGAGAAGAAGAAAATGTGAATTTCCCATAGGGTCCAATGTTAAACCTAAGTTCCGCGCTGGCCGCCATGTTTTTTATCGGATTGGAACGAAATGAGCAATCTTTGTAAAGGACCTTCCATACATCATTCCTGTAAAGTTTGGTTGAATTTGCTTCAGTAGTTTCAGAGGACAAGATGAAAATGTGAATTTCCCATAGGGCCAATGTTAAACCTAAGTTCCGCGCTGGCGGCCATGTTTTTATCGGATCGGAACGAAATCAGCAATCTTTGTAAAGGACCTTTAGTACATCATTCCTGTAAAGTTTGGTAGCATTTGCTTCAGTTGTTTCAGAGCAGAAGAAGAAAATGTGAATTAGGGTCCAATGTTAAACCTAAGTTCCGCGCTGGCGGCCATGTTTTTTATCGGATCAAAATGAAATGAGCAATCTTTGTAAAGGACCTTTAGTACATCATTCCTGTAAAGTTTGGTTGAATTTGCTTCAGTGGTTTCAGAGGAGAAGATGATTATGTGAAAAGTTAACAGACGACGGACGGACGGACGACGGACACCAAGTGATGGCAATAGCTCACACTGACCCTTTGGGTCAGGTGAGCTAAAAAGGCTGTAACTAAGATGGATTTTTTCGATGTTCTTCAAAATTGCAGGGCAGATAGATCTCAGCATTCTGAACAATTTTATCACCATGTCAGATTTTTTATATCTGCAGTGCAATGGTTTTTTGAGTTATTTGCCAAAAACTGCAATTTACCCCCTATGTTCTATTTTTAGTAACAGCGGCCATGTTGTTTGGTCCTCGGACTAACCAAACTCATTTTTTAAATTACATACCCTAGTGATGACCAAGGCCAAGTTTGTATTAAATTGGCCAAGTGGTTTCAGAGGAGAAGATTTTTGAAAAAAAAGTTTACGACAGGTGGACGGACTGACGACGGACGCCAAGTGATGGCAAAAGCTCACCCTGGCATAGCCAGGTGAGCTAAAAAAAGAAATGCACTTTTTATATACTGGTTTTATTGACTCCCTATCAGCACCAAGTAATGTAATCATATCATTGGATATTAATATTCTTAGTTCGGCTTAATGTACCCCAAAACACAACGCTCAAATTGCCACAACAAATCTGAACAAGATGTGTTTATAAAACACTACAAATGCCCCCAGTAGCTAATGCACAAGTTCTGACGTCTGTGACCTTGACTTTTGACCTGATCTCATCTTTTTGCATATTTATATTCCTCTTTAGTAGACATATACTCTAGCAAATTATGAAAAGTCTATCTTACATAGTTCAAAAGTTACAGCAAAGGTTAATGTGTCAGACCCACAGACAGAACAAAAACAATGTCCCCTTTCCTTGATCTGGGGAAAAAAATATGAGCATTGTATTCCTCTTTAATGTATGTCCTTTTTTCACAGACATTTTTAGGAGCAGTGCAGTGCAGGGGGTGATTTATTAATATTTTTACCACATATTTCAGGGTCACCTTCGGGTTTGACAAAACTTGATAAAATGAAGCACAATTATCTACATTTGATAGATTTAATGATCAAATCTGCTCATTCATATTGGATTTATTAGGGTTATTTCATGAATTTTATGGATTATTGTCCCAAAGTGGAATTTTACATTGCACGAGCTTGTGATTGCAATATATATTCTACAAGGGACAATATTCCCCAATATTCAATGCAATAACCCTTTTATTGTATAGCACTGCTACAACTTCTGTAAATAAAATGATTTTTGCTGTCAGTGAGGTCATGAAATCGAGGAAATTTATTGCACTCTTACTTTGGTTGCTGTCATAAAGAAATATTATGTTGCTATACAATAGTGTTACTTACAGCAGGGTAAAAAACTTTGAGTGGAAAAATTATTTGAATCCCAAATACTACTGCAAAGATGCTAGCTAATACCAATGCCTGCTTCCAGCTGTAAAGAGAAAGAAATTATGTACTGTACATTGATAAAATCAAAGCAAACAAGATGTGTTTGTGAAACACTACATATGCCCCCAGCACCTATTCTATTAGTTGGAATCTTCATATTTCAGTTAGTTATCTTTATTGCATATAAAACATATGAAAATGGAATCCTATATCCAAGGTTAAAGTTACAAACACACAGACAGACAGACAGGACAAAAACAATATATATATATAAATGTAGTTATTTTCCCAGTGTACTGATTTTTCTATTTTTTCTTGGTTTGCAAAATACCGCAATAATTAGTACCCCTGAATATCTAAGAAACAAACAATAAAGGGCTACGCCGAGCGCAGCATGATACGACCGCAGCATGTCGTCCACTGAAATTTGAAAAAGTGTAATTTAAAGTGAGTATGGACATAAGAGCTAAGCCCAATCCATTGACATGATGCTGAAAGCTTATATCAAGAGGAATCAAAAGAAAAAAATCCCATCGAAATGCGATGAAAAATAAAAATTTAAGGTAATCTGTAAATTTACGATTTTGGCCCCCTTCAGCCCCTCATAGCTCGGGAACGGTAAGAGCTACGTCAAATCAATTGAATACTACTGAAAGCTTACATCAAGTAGAATCCAAAGAAAAAATCCCATCGAAATCCGACGAAAAATAAATTTTTTAGGTTATCTGTAAATTTACGATTTTGGCCCCCTTCTGCCCCTCATAGCTCGGAAACGGTAATAGCTACGCCAAATCCGCTGACATATAACTGAAAGCTTACATAAAGTGGAATAAAAGAATAAAATCCCATCGAAATTCGATGAAAAATAAAAATTTTAGGTTATCTGTAACTTTACAATTTTGGCCCCTTTCAGCCCCTCATAGCTCCGAAACGGTAACAGCTACGCCAAATCTGTTGTCATACTACTGAATGCTTACATCAAGAGGAATCCAAAGAAAAAAATCCCATCGACATCCGAAGAAAAATAAAAATTTTAGGTTATCTGTAAATTTACAATTTTGGCCCTTTCAGCCCCTCATAGCTGGGTAAGGAAACAAGTTACCAAAAATCTAAAAGTAGAGCGCTATGATAATTTTTCATTAGGAATCCTTTGGAAAAAATTGCATCAAAATCGGACTAAAAATAAAAAAAATGAAATTTTTGAAATTTGCCCCTTTTGGGCCCCATTTATCTCGTGAAATTCGTTGCAAAATCCAGATTGGAAATTTTCTAAGGAGTTTACTGAAAGAAACCCCATCAAAATCCGATAAATAATAAAGATTCTACAGTCAAATATGTGAAAACAACCAATTTAACCCCTTTTGGTCCCTTTTTCTAAAACGGGCGGGGCCAGGAACATAAAATTATAGCCCCGGCTAAAGCATGTGCCAAGAAACATCATACTCAAATTTGAAAATGATCTGTTCACTGGAACCAAAGTTATGCTGTCCACAGACACAAAAATACCCAATTTTACCCCTTTTTGGCCCCTTTTTTTGAAACCGGTGGGGCCATAAATCCGAAATTAAAACCCGGGATAGCCATTATGCCAAGAAACCACATACTGAAATTTGAAGATGATCCGTCCACTAGAAAGAAAGTTATGCTGGCCACAGACGCCGACGACCCTGCCATAACATAATACGACCGCAAAATTTTTGCGGTCGTATAAAAAGTACTAATATTTTCTTAAATACAGCAAAAATTGATGTCCACGGACATGTGCTAGTTTAACAAACCACAAAAAATTAGCAACCAGGAACATTAATAAGATTACAGTATATAAACATTTTATGTATTATGATTTTGCAATAAAAGCCTCAGCTTTAGCACTAAACATATCTCTGGTACCTAGGAATATATAGATTACTGGTAATAAATAGCAATTGCAAAGTCTGGTACATTATAACCAAAGCTCATTGCACAGGAAACATTTGGACAAGTATTAATTCAAATGATTTCTACAGGTAAAGTGACAAATTTATTCAAAGGGGATAACTCAAAAATTTTCCAACCTTTGGAAGAAAATTTTTTTTCACAAATTATCAGATGGAAATCCAAAAGATTACAAAGTTTCAAAGAGGGATAATTGCAGCATTACTTAAGACCTCAGAACCTAAATTTGGGAGTTTTGTGGTAAACAACTTAAAGACACATCTAAAAAGTTCTGCAAACTTGCCAGACATTTGGTCTGGCGCCTAAGAGAAAAACTGCCAGAACAGAACAAAATTTCGCAGCCCGAGACATCACCTACTGAGATAGAGGTAAAATGTTTGCTGGACATTTGGTCTGATGTGCCTAAAAATACCGCCAGACCAACTTGATTTCTATCCAACATATCTGTCAGTCTGGCAGTTTTCTATATGTCTGAACTTACCAAGTATGAAGACAGCATAATTATTTTGTACTTGTGAATGTGTCTTGATGTCTTTTTGACATTCTTTTGGACTTGTGAACATGACTTGATGTCTGTTTGACATTTTTTTTGTTCTTGTGAATATGCCTGGATGTCGTTTTGACATTTTTTGTACTTGTGAACATGTCTTGCTGTTTGTTTGACATTTGATTTGTACTCGTGAACATGCCTTGATGTCTGTTTGACATTTGTTTTGTACTCGTGAACATGCCTTGATGTCTGATTGACATTTGTTTTGTACTTGTGAGCATGCCTTGATGTCTTTTTAATTTTTTTCTGTACTCGTGAACATGTTTTGATGTCTGCTTGACATTTGCTTTGTTCTTGTAAACATGCCTTGATGTCTGCTTGACAATTTTTTGTACTTTTGAACATACCTTGATGTCTGCTTGAACAGTCCTTGATGTCTGTTTGACATTTTTGTTTTGTGACATCCTTGATGTCCGTTTGACATTTTTGTTTTATGAACATGCCTCATCATCTGTTTGACGTTCTTTTTGTATTTGCGAACATGCCTCATCATCTGTTTCTCCGACATGGTATTTTTTTAAATATTTTTTTATTTATAACATACAATGAGGTCGGTTTCTCTGACATGGTTTTTTTTATATGTATAAATTTGTGAACGTGTGATGTAGTCTGTTTCCCCGACTTGGTTTCTTTTATCGTATAGACTCTTTCACAACAACTGCGATGATTTTGAGTGGAAAATGATAAGTCCCGCAAAAAATTACCTTATAGGACAATTAATCAAGACGTCACATGATTTATGATGTTGCATTTTACCAACTCAAAGGTATAGGAGTCCATGAGCAAAACAGAGGACAGCAGTTATTGTTAAATGGTCTATTGTGAAATGCATTCATCTCTGTTTCTTTTCCATGATTTTTTCTATGCCCCCACCGTCAGGCGACAGGGGCATTAAGTTTTACCCTTGTCCGTCCTTCCGTACACCCGAAAATTTCCTCAAGGATTTCTCAGCTTGTGTATGCAGGAATGATTTGATATTTTGTCTGAAGCTTTGGTATGATGAGTTGTACTGTGTCTCCCCTTTTCAAGTCTGTCGCTCATCTACTTCCTGTTTGCTGGAACATCTGTATGGTGATAACTCAGCAAGCAAAAACTTTATACTTACTAAGGCATATATTTGATATTACTGATGATTCGGATTTCGTTTGGTTTTATACATTTTGAACATTTTTTGAAATTATGTATTTCCTTTGTTTGGGTTCTAGTGCTGCTGATGAGGAATTAATTTCTGAAATGGCCATACAGCTCATTAAAATTATTGCAGTTGGAGTTAACATATGTGTTATGGTCTCATGTTCATTTACTCCATATCCTTTCGTAAAATATATACATGTTGTACTGCTTCAGTTGGATTATATCTGTCTTCACCAAATGCATCAAAATTGTAATGTACCTAAAAATAGATATCAATACTACCTTTAATGGACCAAATTAGGGTTATGACCCTCTTTCAAAAAAGAAAATGAGGGTCATAGCGCGCAACGACATTTCCAGACCAAGAAAAGTACTTACAACAGTTTACGTCTTGTAAAGGGTGAAAATAAATAGTACAATATTTAGAAAATCATTTAATTTTGCACATTCAACAAAGAATATATCAAAAATACTAGAAAAAGTTTACAAAATTCGAACATTTTAACCCCAAAACCATGAAAAATGATACATTTTTTCTTAATGAGGGTGATGAGGGTCATAATTTGCAAAAGAGGGAGATTTTGAGGGTCATATACTAAAGAGGGTCACACCCTAAAAAAGAAGGTGTGACCCTCCAAATGAGGGTGACTTGGCAACTATGACTCTGTTTAAGTTAAACACCAGTTACAGAGGAACTTCGATGGCTCGAACTGCAATACCTCGAACACCATGGATGTCTCAAACCTTTTTCTGGGCCCTTTGTTTGAATTTAAACACAGTTCGGCTATGCTAACTGTGTAACCCTCTTTAAATAAAGCTTTTATTATTATTATTATTATTATTATTATTATATAAAAGCATTTTTGTATTTTCCCAATACAGAAAATTTCGTGTTAATTTTCCCAAATCAAAGGAACCCGGACCCAGTCCCAAAAAAGTGAGAAAAAACACTGCTCTATTAGTACTATAAAGATACTGTATAATCATTTATTTTCCTTGGGATAAAATATTGTTGATTTAACCTTTGACCATATTTCGTGTGGACAAATTTTCGTGGAATTCATGTAATATAAAGTACTTACTATTGTTTCAATTAAATTAGTGGGGATTTATTTTCGTTGATAACTCTTATCCACGAAATAAACAAAATTAAATCCACCACAAATATTACTGCTTTTACAGTATCTAATTTTAATAGATAATCGAATCGGAAGGTACATCCGATTATTCCAATTAATCGATTATGATTTTTTATCCGACTCCCAACACTAGTAAAAAGCATTATGGATGAAAATTGAATATTAATGACAGCCTGAAAGAAGTCACAGATGGTTCTGTACAGTAGAACTTCGATGGCTCAAACTGCAATAACTTGAAAACCATGGATGTCTTGAACCCTTTTTCTGGTCCCTTTGTTTTAATTTAAACACAATTTTACCTGGATATCTCAAACACCCCTCTATCTGGAACTGTTTCCGTCTGTCCCTTTGGTGTTTTGAGCCATCAAAGTTCAACTGTATTCTGTTGAAAATGCCTTTTTATGGTAAACATGACAAAGATTATGATTAAAGCACCTAACTGATGTCAGTCTGTATTTATACTTGTAGAGAAACATTTTCTGTAAAAATGTAAAATACGGCCTCTAACATTAAGCATTACTTTTTCATAAACAGATATGTCGTTCTTCTGAAAAAATGGAATAATCTTTTACTTGTAAGTAATGTTCTTGGCAACACTGAACTGAGTTGCCTTTAAATATATTTATGTTCTTTTTGATCCTTGGTAACCTTTACATGTACAAAAATTATTGGTTCTCAGGCCCTCCCTCATCTAGTTGATGGCTTGAAAAGCCCCTCATGGAACCTATTTTTGCCATTTCAATAAAATAAAAAAAAAAAAATCACCCCCTCACTACATTTTTGGTAGTTTTTACAATGTAAAAAGCTGCCTCATCTATTTTTTGGCAAATAAAAAGATAAAAAAATCACCTCCCTCCCTCATCTGTTTCAATGAAAAATGGCCTGAGAACCTGAGCTAGAGATTTCAATTTTTCTCTGTCTCGGCTCGTCAAGTTAGAGAACAATTAAAAACCATACAGTCATCTTGCATTTTCAGTGTTATTTTTTCTAAAAATATGTTTTGTGTTCATCACAAGGTTGCTTTTTAAATCAAAGGATACTAAGCAACTTCATTGACATCAGAATAAGTTGTTGTACCCCTGAAAAATGGAAATGGTTTGTTTGTTTCTAATAAGAAAAACATCTCTTCAACACCATGTTAAGCAGAATTTGTTTGAATCACACTTAATTTGTTTTTATTTTTCAGGAAACTATGGGATGCATTAAGTGGTGAAGAGCTGCATTCATTCACACACAAGCATATCGTCAAAAGTGTCCATTTTTCATCTGATAGTTCTCAGTTACTAACAGGAAGTAACGAGAAGTTATTAAGAATATTTGATTTACAGAATCTTGGGGCAGGTAAAAAATTCAAATGATAGTATTAATATTGCAATATTGGTCTCTGATCACTTAATAAAGGTAAACCAAAATGAAATTCACTTCAATGTGAAAAAAAAAACAGTCACTGTACGGTGACCTCTAGATGCTTTGTTTTGAGTCGTTTTAACCTGGAGATTGGATGTTGTCTCCTTGACATTTACTCCATTTCTTTTCTTTTTCATATACATAAAACAAAGTCGATAAATACAGGTTGTCAATAAAACTTGTTTGATTCTCAATAGGAAGACAGAATTAGACATTTAGAACAGATCTAGTAGCGCTCACAAACTAAATTTGTCTATATTTTAAGAAAAAAGGGCCATAAACATGATAAAAATGAAAAAAAACTATGACATTATAAAATGCAAAGTTAGGGACCGACCATTTAACTTGAAGGGGGGGCTATGGTTTTTTTTCTAAAAAAATATTTTGGATCTGATTTTATGTGAAAAAAATATTTTGGCTGCCAAAATGATGAAAAAAAATTTTCTGAATGAGGCTTTCTGCCCCAAAAAATAATGTTAATTTTGAAAAAAAAATATTTTGTTGATACGCGTGCAAAAAATAAATAATTTGTTTCGCGCGAAGCGCGAAAAAAATTTTCTGTCCAGAAAAAAAAACCATAACCCCCCCCCTTTCAGGTTAAATGGTCGGTCCCTTAGGCTTTGTGGTCAACAATCCTTTTAAGTTTTTTATGCCCCCGTGAATCGAAGATTCGGGGGGCATATAGTTTTTGGTCTGTCTGTCTGTTTGTCCACAAAAAACTTTAACATTGGGTATATCTTTTGAATGGTAAGTGATAGGGCTTTCATATTTTACATTTGTATTCCTTGTGGCAAGACCTTTCAAACGATACCAAAATTTTAGACCTCGTGACTTTGACCTTGGCATGTGATGGACTTTTTGAAAAAAAATAATAAACTTTAACATTGCATATATCTTTTGAATGGTAAGTGATATGGCTTTCATATTTTGCATGTGCATTCCTTGTGGCAAGACCTTTTAATTGGTACCATAATTTTTGACCTTGTGACCTTGACCTTGGTCTGTGAACAACTGCATGAAAACTTTAACATTGAGCATATCTTTTGAATGGTAAGTGATGGGGCTTTCATAGTTTGCATGTGCATTCCTTGTGGAGAGACCTTTTAATTGGTACCAGAATATTTGACCTCATGACCTTGACCTTGGCATGTGATTGTCCGGTAAAATTTCACTAGAAAAATTAAATTATATTTTGTTTTATTTTATTTATATATAGAAACATTAAGCTCACTTATGATAAAATGTTTCTTGATATCTATACATTTTTTTTTTGTAGAAAAGATTTCTTAAATCATTCAGCATATTTTCTTCTTTTATTCAAGTTCGTTTTACAGGTATTTAGCTAGGCTATGGAATAGCCTAGCTATATAGATAGTTCTTGGGGGAAGTGAGGAGTACGCTTGCGCAGTGAGGAGAATGCATGCGCAGAAGACTATTGACCAATAGGAATTTCAGATTCTTGAAAATCAAAATGGCGTCCAGTTTCGTCCTGATAAAACGGGGCGGGGTTTAATTTTTCTGTTTCCTTGTGGAAGTTGAAAGGTATTATAAACATTTACTATAGGTGGTACTGGGAACAGGTTTGTAGAGGATGATGGGATTGGTATTGCAATATCGGTGTTTTTTCTCACCTTTTTGGGACTAGGTCCAGGTCCCTTTTAATTGGGAAATTTTTCGGTATTTGGGAAAAACAAAAAAGCATTATATGAGGCATAACTTCACACCTACAACCAATTAAGCAAATAACACCATTATAGAGAGTATTCCAAACATTGTTTACCTTGCAAAAAGGCCATTTCAAAGATTATTATTTTAACAAACAGAAGAGCTTAGATTGGGAAAATTGGTCACGTTTTTGTGAAAATATAAGTATATTTCCCATGGGGACTGGGTCCTATAAACGGACTCAAATTTGATAGAAAAAAAAGCACTGAATATCGCTTAGCCAGATTTATAAATATAGATATGATAAAAAGAATAAGAACAGTAATGTATAAATTTAAAACCAGAAGTTAATAAATAAAGATGAGGTATTGTGCAATAATCAATAATATATAAATACTATAAAAGACTTTTCAATTGTGTTAAACAAAGCGTGATTCTAGTTTGTTGAGATACTTAGGCAATGGAGAACGAAAGGTGGAAAGAGATAGAATTGTGTTTTTTTGCGGAAGAATAAAGAGCTACTGATGTTTATTTGTGTGTGCTGTAAAAGGTTTATTATTGTATCAAGCACATTAAATTAAGCAAGTACTAACTAGGTGCATATTTATTTGTTGTCAACATGTTGTGGTCATAGCATGCTGCACTAGAAAAAACCCTCAGTTACATTGGTTGTAAGGATTGTCTGTGAAACCTGAAGCCATAGTTGAAGTATTAAATGCTAGAAAGCATTTACACAAATGCACTGCTTCAATACATGTATACATTTTAGCTAATAAAGTTTGTCTCTGTTGAGGGATAAAAGATAAAAAAAGCAACACCCTAGGAGAATGCAAAAAAAAAAACAAACAAACAAATCAAAAGCACGAAACTACTTTGAGTTGCTGTTGGCAAAAAATGAGTGACTGTTTTATCACATGTGCAGACCAATAGAAGAAATTACAATGAAGTACCGAGAAAGGCTTACTTAAAGTATTGATTTGAGTATACAAACACACCATAAGCCACCACACCCTTGTCAATTTCTATCCAAGGCTATTCCATAGCCTAGCGTATCGTTTTTGTTTCATAAAAACCATTATCCGATTTATATCATCCACTTATGTTTATAAAGTCCCCTCGTGTTTTCTAGTTATATACGTATTATATATATCAATGATGAGGGATGTTACTAAAAATATCTATTATTTCATTTCTTCTCTTCTGTATATTCCTCCACTTTTGGGGAACCAGTACTGATGAAGTATATATAAATATCCATGATGTAATCAAAGTACTGATAACACTGATAGACAGAACTCAATGAGTTAACTATAAATGATCCAAAAAGGGGGGGGGGGGGGAATGAAAATTGTTTTCTTAATAATGCTTGTATAATGATTGGAGGGGGTCATTTGGGTGACTTCTGTGTTTGCATCCAATTGCAATCATCATTTGATGTGATTCAACTTTTCAGGTGATACTAAGAATTTATTTCTACAAATTATTTTGTCAGAAGGATGTTCATTGTTCAAAGTTACTAAGTAGTTCTTCTTCACTTCTACTCGGGGGCATAAGTGTTTCACAAAACACATCTTGTTGCAGTTGGATCAAAGATGTAGGAGAAATAGCACTCACAAACTGAATTTGATTAAATTTTATGTAAAAAGGGCAATAAATTTTTTGTCACAAAAAAAAAAATGAAACTATGACAAAAGGATTTTGTTATTTCTATTGCGCTTACAGGTGATTATAATTTCGGTATAGATAAAGTCGAAAAGTCAACAAAACAACAACATCAATAAAGTCAGCAAAACAAAAACCTGACTTTCTGAAAGCAAAAATTTGCATCAGCAAGGATCACAGACAATTGGGTCAAAAGTTTTTCCTTGCAAAATTAGAATTTAAAAATCCCTCTCACCCATCCATATATTTTTTGATAACCCTTACTAGACATAGTGAATGAGAAACCTCGGTCAGTTATCTCTCTGTACCAAGTTAGTTTTGTATGGTTCAAAGTGGAGATAATTTTAATTAATATCAATAGCCTCTTTTGATATTTAAATAAAAATTGTGTCCACTTTAAATATAACTAACTTGGTACAGAGGTTTCTCATTGGCCTAACTTCCTCTTGCCATGGTAAGACTGCACACCTGGAGCAAAACAGAGAATAATCTTCCATCCATCTGTTGATCATTATTGTTTTATTAGCTCACCTGACCCAAAGGGTCAGTGTGAGCTATTGCCATCACTTGGCATCCGTCATCCGTCCGTCGGTTAGCTTTTCACATTTTCATCTTCTCCTCTGAAACCACTGAAGCAAATTCAAACAAACTTTACAGGAATGATGTATGGAAGGTCCTTCACAAAGAGTGCTCCTTTTGTTCCGATCCGATAAAAAACATGGCCGCCAACGCGGAACTTAGGTTTAACATAGGACCCTATGGGAAAAATCACATTTTCAGCAACTCCTCTGAAACTTGTTAAGCAAATTCAACCAAACTTTACAGGAATGATATATGTAAGGTACTTTACATAAATTGCTCATTCCATTTTGATCCGACAAAAAACATGGCCTCCAGTGCAGAACATAGTTTAACATTGGAGCCCGATATTAGAAAACCACCCTTTTCATCATCTTCTCCGAAACTATTCCAGCAAATATAACTAAATGTATAGAAGGTCCTTTGCAAAAATTACTCATTTCAATAGGATCAGACAAAACATGGGTGCTTATGTAGGACATAGCTTAACATTTTAGACCCCATTGGTAAAAACATCATTTTTGGTCATGCATGGCATAGAAGCATTTTGTCAGATGAGCTATACAGGATCAGTCTCTGAGCCTTTAGTTAATATATTTTTTTTTTTCAGATCCAAAAGTAACAATATCTGGTCATACATCAAATATAAAGAATGCCTTGTTTACGTATTTCGACAAGAGAATTATAAGTGCATCAGACGACAAGACAGTGAGGTAATTATTGATAAAGGCAAATATGATCTGGTTATGCATCTGACAGTGCATCAGGATCTTTCAGCTAAAGATAGAGAAATCAATTCTGATGAAAATTACTGTTGTTTTTATACCCCCCGCAAACAAAGTTTGGGGGGTATATAGGAATCACCCTGTCTGTCTGTCCGTCTGTCCACACTTCTCGTAAGCGCAACTCCTCTTAAACCACTCGAAGGATTTTGATGAAACTTTACACGAAGGAAGGTCACTATATGGAGATGTGCATGAAGGAATATAATTATTGTCCGAAACCAGGAAGGGGAGATAATCCGACTTTGACTTTTCTTTGATTCCCTATTTATGGGTTACCTCGTAAGCGCAACTCCTCTTAAACCACTAAAAGGATTTTGATGAAACTTTACACAAAGGAAGGACACTATATGGAGATGTGCATGAGGAAATAAAATTATTGTTCAAAACCAGGAAGGGGAGATAATTGGACTTTGACTATTTGTTGATTCCCCATGTATGGGTTACTTCGTAAGCGCAACTCCTCTTAAACCACTTGAAGGAATTTGATGAAACTTCACACAAAGTAAGAACACTATTAGGAGATGAATATAATTATTGTCCGAAACCAGGAAGGGGAGATAATCCGACTTTGACTTTTCGTTGATTCCCTATTTATGGGTTACCTCAAAAGCACAACTCCTCTTAAACCACTAAAAGGATTTTGATGAAACTTTACACAAAGGAAGGACACTATATAGAGATATGTATGAAGAAATATAATTATTGTTCAAAACCAGGAAGGGGAGATAATCCGTCTTTGACTTTTCGTTGATTCCCTATGTATGGGTTACCTCGTAAGCGCAACTCCTCTTAAACCACTTAAAGGATTTTGATGAAACTTTACACAAAGGAAGGACACTATATCGAGATGTGCATGAAGAAATATAATTATTGTTCAAAACCAGGAAGGGGAGAAAATTGAACTTCGACTTTTCGTTGATTCCCCATGTATGGGTTACCTCGTAAGCGCAACTCCTCTTAAACCACTTGAGCAACTCCTCTTAAACCTCTGGAAAGAATTTAATGAAACTTTACACAAAGTAAGAACACCATATGGAGATGTGCATGAAGGCATATAGTTATTGTCAGAAACCAGGAAGGGGAGATAATTCAACTTTGAGTTTTCATTGATTCCCTACGTATGGGCTACCTCTTACGCACAACTCCTCTTAATCCACTTGAAGGATTTTGATGAAACTTTAGACAAAGGAAGAACACTATATGTAGATGTATAAATGGGCTGAAAAGGGTGAATTTTATATTTGTCTGATTTAGACAGAGTGTTTTCATTGGAACCCTTGTGAAAAGTTTTTTCTTGAAGATTATATCATTGTGTCCACACTTGTACTGTGTCTGCACCTGTATTGTGTCCACACCAACTTAATTTTGCACTTACCATATCGATTCAGGGTTCAATGAGCGGTGGGTATCTTTGGCTGCCATTCGGCGACAGCTCTTGTTGTTAGGGCTATTCCATTTAAATCTACCATCCGGGAGGTGACACCAACAATGGAAAAAAAATATTATTTCTACCATTAGTCAACATCAGGCTGACCCCCAGGACCAAGAGAAAATAATAAAAGTGGCGTCGCCCACCCTCGACTTTGACTTTTCGTTGATTCCCTATTTATGGGTTACCTCGTAAGCGCAACTCCTCTTAAACCACTTGAAGGATTTTGATGAAACTTTACACAAAGGAAGGACACTATATGGAAATGTGCATGAAGGAATATAATTATTGTCCAAAACCAGAAAGGGGAGATAATCCGACTGACTTTTTTGTTGATTCCCTATTTATGGGTTACCTCGTAAGCGCAACTCCTCTTAAACCACTTGAAGAATTTTGATGAAACTTTACACAAAGGAGGGACACTATTAGGAGATGTGCATGAAGGAATATAATTTTTGTCCGAAACCAGGAAGGGGAGATAATCTGACTTTGACTTTTCGTTGATTCCCTATACACAAAAATGTATGGATTACCTTGTAAGCGCAACTCCTCTTAAACCACTTAAAGGATTTTGATGAAACTTTACACAAAGGAAGGACACTATATAGAGATGTGCATGAAGAAATATAATTATTGTCCGAAACCAGGAAGGGGAGATAATTGGACTTTGACTTTTCGTTGATTCCCCATGTATGGGTTACCTCGTAAGCGCACTTCCTCTTAAACCACTTGAAGGAATTTAATGAAACTTTACACAAAGTAAGAACACTATATGTAGATGTGCATGAAGGAATATAATTATTGTCAGAAACCAGGAAGGGGAGATAATTCAACTGTGAGTTTTCATTGATTCCCCATGTATGGGTTATCTCTTACGCACAACTCCTCTTAATCCACTTCAAGGATTTTGATGAAACTTTAGACAAAGGAAGAACACTATATGTAGATGTGTAAAATGTCAAATAGGCTGAAAAAGGTGAATTTTATATTTGTCTGATTTAGACAGAGTGTTTTCATTGGAACCCTTGGGAAAAGTTTTTTCTTGAAGATTATTGTGTCCATACTTGTATTGTGTCCGCACCTGTATTGTGTCCACACCAACTTAATTTTGCACTACCTTATCGATTCAGGGTTCAATAAGCGGGGGTATCTTTGGCTGCCATTCGGCGACAGCTCTTGTTAAAATCAGTGGTCATTTGCATTTGTGGATGATTCATACGGGTCATTCTAGAATAATATTTGAGCTATTATAGTACAAAGGAACAACAATGATAAATGATACTGTAATTTTCTGTCTTGGGTTGAATTTTATAAATTTCCTCTCAGGGCTGTTCCAGAAATGATTGTGTGTGTGTGTGTGGGGAGGGGGGTGTCTGAAGGCACTTTAATTAAAATCTGATGGGTTGTAGGGTAAATTGGAGACTTTCACTGAAGAAGTATTGAGACATAGGAATTAAATTTTATGCATGGTGGGTCCTTATTAAAAGTCCCTCATAGGACTGGTATAGTATTGGGTCAATAACTAAAGACCCCCAATAATGAATCCCCATTTTTGGACATTCCATATTAAAGGAAATGACTCATTTTCTTACTGAAATACCAAAAGATGGTTAATCCCCAATATACACAAAAAAGCATTTTGAAAAATATGTTTCTTGATACAGTTGTGTGTATAAAACAATAAATAGGTACTGTATTTATGTTGTATATAACAACAATATAACAACAATATAGGGTTATTGCATGAATATAGGGGAATATTGTCTCAAGAAGATTTCATATTGCATGAGATTGCAAGTGCAATAGATAATATTCCCTAATATTCATACAATAATCTTTTGTACAGCAAAGCTTAAATTTTTGCTTTAATAGGGTCTGTAAGTCTAGTCATGTGACACTGAGAATTCACGATATAATTGTAATTTGAAAATGTTTACCGCCAAAATATGACGTTGCAGTATTATGACGTACAAATTGAATGCTTGAAACGTCATATGTTTTTGTTACAAATGCAACTTCCGGGTACAAATTATGTACCCAGAAGTTCCAATATTGGAAGAGACTTACAGACCCTATAAAAAGGGAGTTTTTTGTTGTCAATGATGTTATGAAGTGTTAGCTACTGTGTAGTGCTTTATATTACGGTATGAAATGTTCACGGTTCTCAGTCTAATGTTTATTCATGGGGAATTATATTCATCTTTCTTACTAGGAATCTTTATGTTCATAAATTTTAGTTTACGGTGAAATGTTCACTGGTATAAATTTTAGTGCTTATTATGTTAAATGCGAATAGCTCCAAAATTAATACCCTGCAAAATGTAACAACCATACAGTATAAGCAGAAATCTATTACTCACTACAGGGGTTGACACTAAATTTAATTTTTAGTAGACAAAAGGACTACAAGATTCCTGAATTCACTAGTTCCACAACGACTTTACTGGCCTGAAATAAATATACCTTTAAAAAAATTTTCAAAATTATACTAGACCAAAGGACTACCAAGTTACAAATTGTAGTAGTCTTTCCTCAAATTCACTAGCCTGGGGCTACAGAACTACTGTTAGAGTCGAACCCTGACTTACTTTCGGTTGCTTTCTTGAAGGAAATATTTTGTTTCTATACAATAAAAGATATTATTAAATGACTAAAAATTCTTTCTCTTCTGATTGGATAAAAGTATAGATTACTTCTAGTGAGAAACATTATGATCACCGCTCAATTATGCACACCAGGTAGACATAACATTTATCACTGCTGTCATGTACCCAAAAATAGATCAGGGAAAACCCGACGTCACATATCGTAATGTCTCACTTCAGCGTGTACCCATATATACATGTTATAGTAACAGGGAAAATTTATCCTAAATTACAGACAGTGTCAAGACTAAGTATCAAAAGAACTGTAAAAGTTTTGGAACAAGCAATTATTCATATAATAAAACAATTAATGACTTTTGATTTCGGTTAAAACCACAATTTAACAACCAGTGAGACCTTATAATCACCTCGGCCGTAACCGGCCTCGGTAATTATCACATCTCTGGGGTTGTTAAATTGTGGAATTAACCTCATTAAAAGTCATTAATTGTATAACATTGCATTTCTTTTCAGAATGTGGGATGTGTCATGTGGTGAAGAAATAAACAAATTAGAATTTCCCTCCATACCAAACAGTATAGAGGTGTCAAAAGATGGAACCATTCTGGTTGTATCTCATGGTAACTTCACAAGCTTCTGGAATGCTGAAAGGTAACTGAGAGGTGTATTTATATTGTTATTCAGTATCTGGGCTGTAAAAATAATCGTGTTTCCTCTTACCTGAACAACATTAATTTTGAACAGGCTACCCAGAAACATTTTATGAAATTCTGTGAATAACTTCAACCTTGCTACCTCATTGAAGATGTTTTCTCCTTTAAGAGACCTGCGGTCATTTTCATAAAAACTCTTGTGATAAATTTTCAAAAATTGATATACATTTACAAATAACTTTTGTTGTAAGATTAATTCACCAACCCAGTAGCCAGTACTTCGGTGCTGGCCCGAAAAAACGATTTTATCTGGAAACTTGCAATATCTAAATTTAACAAAATTTTCTTCAAAACTCCCTCTTGCATAGCTCTGTCCTTAGCTAATTTTGGCTTTTCTATTTAGATCTTATCGCTAATTTCTTTGATTTTCAATTGTTCCCGAGCGACGATAATTCTAGTATCACTGCACTGCGCTGATATAAACATATTATCGTCAATCTCTATGGAACGTTAGCAACAGCGTATTAATATCACGTCGCGTGACGTTTCGTGAAAAAAATAATCCCATGCAAGAAAGCGCTATATTTAACCCCAAATTATATGTTTAACCTTAAAAATATTTCAGTAGAAAAAGAAACATAAATCTGATATATATCAAAAGCAGAATTAGCGATAAAAACACTATTAGTAATTTGTTTTGCTCGGATGGATTTCTCTGCTTGTATTGCATCTCGTGCTATCGCACTCGATGCAATACAAGCAGAGAATTCCATACTCGCAAAACAAATTACCAATAGTATATAATTATTGGTAATTTGTTCTCTATCAGTCTTTACACATATTTCGGTATATGGATTTCCAATATTTTGATTTTATCTGCACTGAAGAGACATAAGTTGTCGAAATGCGCATATGCAGAATCAAAATAAACAGCAACTTCGGTATTATGTTATTTATTAGGGCTGTTCCAGAAAAGTTGGCCTGGGACCCTTTGAAGGCACTTCATATAAATTGCTGTGGGAGGTTGTGTTTTCTTCATCCTTTTGTATTGTACAAATTGGGAAGAATTATATGGGTGGTGGGGGTCAATAAAAAGTGCCATCAACCCCCACCCNCCCCCCCCCCCCCCCCCCCCCCCCCCCCCGTGTCAGTTTTTCTGGAACAGCCCTTAGGGAAAATTGGTGCTGATTCTGACATTTTTATTAACATTTATTGGCTTGAACACCCAAGGGAACAGTTCAAGTTAGCAGGATGTTTGGGCTATCTAGGTCTAAAGTAAGTGAGAACCAAACTGTCAATCAAAAGAATGAACAACCCATGGACAATGGCAACATCGGACACACTAAGAAACAAGGACAACACTTAAGTACGGGACAAAAAAGAATAATGAAGACACACATACAGATGAACAACACGGACCCAATAAAAACAAATGGGTGAGATCAGGTGTACCGGTAGAGTAAGCATCTCCTGCTTCTTATAAGACACCTGCCGTGTTGAACATGTCAAATCCGGTACTAAAGTCAAATCCGATGGAGGAAAAACAAACTTCAGTTGCAGAGGGAAAGATCTGTAGTCATCTGGGAAACAGATATCCCATAGCGATCCACAAGATTGTGATGTCGACCGTAAAACTTCTAACTTTGTTTAAAATTGTACAAAGCTACCAGAAAAAGGATTCGAGACATCCATGGTGTTCGCGCTATTGCTTTTAGAGCCTGCAATGTTCAACTGTATTTCTTAAAATTTAAGAACATTCTTAAATTGAAACTACTGCATTTTTATTTTATAGAAAACTGCTAAAATCATGAAAAATCATCCTGATTTTATATATGTTTTATTTGTGTTATTAATATCTGTTATGTACAAGTTTAGATTTCATACAAGTTATGCTGACATCCACACTGACTTGACATTATTAATGACAACACATTTTCTGTGACAGAATTAGAAAAAATGACATTTGTGTTTTAGACTAATGTATTTCATAATATTTTAAAACCAACACTAAGTAATTAAAGTACAGTAAACCTGCATACTTTAATGTGTTTATTTTACAAAAAAATCATTAGTATATAACATTTGTTTTATGCTTAAATGCACTTATTTTTAAGCCATAGAGATTCAGTTACTTTGTTTTAGTTCTGATAATGTTAAATATACTATGAATTTGTTTGAAACATAGAATTAATATGTCATAATTCTTGATGAAATGAAGTTACTCAAAATTTTTAATAACTTGTACAAAATTTTTGTACATGTTATAACTTGTACAAAATTACAACTTGTACACAGCATATATATAGTGCTCCCTCGTTATACTGCCCCTCTTTAACGGTGGTCCCTCAAATTATTGCCAACCATTTTCAAAGTACATTTTCCAAAATTTGCATAGTTTCTATGCAATTTATTCCCTCGATATACCGCCTCCCTCACTTATTGCCAAATTTTTCTGTGGTCCCAAAGTTGGCGGTATAACGAGGTTGCACTGTATACATACTGTTAATATTTTGGTGCTGAAATATAAAGTAGCAAAATGCACAGTCCATCACCTGAAGGAAGTAAGACAGGTTTTAGATCAATCACTTGCTGAAATTTACATGGGGTTGATAACAAAATTATTGATCAGAATCGTCAAGCGCCAAAGTCCATGAGGCAAAAAGACAAAACAGGTGGAGAAATGCCAAAGAAATTGTCGACCACATAGATTGAGGAGTCTGTCTCAAATCCGTGGAATCTAACGGATATAGAGACAGATATAGACAACCGAACGAAAAACAATTGTATCTTTTGATTTCATTGGCTTGCATACAAAACGATTTTTGATTGGCTGTTCTATATTTAAAAATAACTTCTAGAGGAAAACCCCTCATTACTTCTAGTTGTATCCAAGGTAAACAACTGGCATCGTTTCAACTGAATGGCCTAAGAGAAAGTTAAAAAAGAAGCAATTAGATTAAAATACTATGTAATAAATAAATTTATTTAAATCGGGTTACTTTTTTTGTTTCATTTGAATTTGGTTGTTTTGTTTGTTTTGACATTGTGACGTCATACAGTGAAATTTCCACTTTTTTCGATTTGTCTTCATCAGTCCCTTGAGCGTAACAGAGCAAAGCGTAGTGAGCCAGGGGGCAGCACTAGTCAATATATCAACCGCAATGGTCCTGTGGTAAAAATAATAGTGTTTCCTCTTAACTGAACAACATTAATTTTTGAATGACTTGGTACAGGCATTTAAAAATAAATCGTGAGTTAAACCGGATTTAAGGCACACCAAACCTCCCTTTCCATCGTGGAAGGGGCTGATAGCGATTCGACAGCAAAGGTTGTAGATAGTTAAAATAAATGATGATCCTGGTATTACAGAGCAGGCCAATGTGTCCAGGTGCCTTAGACTAATTCATTAGTTTTAAAAAATTTTGAAGTGAACAACTTACTATGCACTTTGAATGTTTGAGTTTAATACTTTGGAAAAATTCAATTTAGCATTAGAAAATTAGTCTGTACTATATGATATGTGGTCCTGAACACAGCTTGGCCCATTTTTGCGTTAACATTATAATGGCAGGTGTGTCCATGCAAAACCTAGAAAAACCCAGCATAGGAATGTTAAAAAGAAAAATTCTACCAACTGAACAGTGTGATAAAAGAAACTTATTATTTCGTTGATGTAATGACACAGATTTGTATTGGAATAACGAAATACTTGAAAAGTGGGGATTCAGAACACCAGTAGGGTTATACAGCTTTTGAAGTATATTACATATTTTTCTGTCAAATTTTGTAATCAAATTAAAATTTATTAAAAGTTATACTTGTAAACTTGTTGACAAAATGTTTTGTGTTTGCCAAAATTTGGCTTTAACATCTAAAGGTTGATGGTGCATGGAAACACTGGATGCATGGACACTGGTTCTCACACTGTAAGTTAAAAAGAACGAAAAAAAAACAATTTAACAATCAAACAACAATTAAAAACTTTACACAATATTGAACATGCCCTCTTTTCATTTTTCAGTTTTGAAAAAATAAAAGAATTTGAAGCACCAGCACAGATCAACTCATCATCATTTCACCCTGACAAGAAAGTGTTCGTATCTGGAGGGGAAGATTTCAAAATGTACAAGTTTGACTATGAGACAGGAGAAGAATTAGGTAGGTGACAATTTCCAAAAGTGGAGATTACAAAATGCAAAATTTTATTATAAGAAGGGAGAAGAAATTTCTAGGAGGAGAAGATTTTTAAAGATACAAGTTTGATAACACGATAGTAGAAGATATTGGAAGATTATTAGTTCCAGGAGGGGAAAATTCAAAATTTACGAGTTTGATAAGACAGGGGAAGAATTTTGTTTGATGCTAAGTACCAAGGGGGAAAGTTTTCAAAATGTTTCAGTTTGATTGTGAAACAGAGTACAATTGGGAAGACTTTCACTTGGCTCTCAACGAAAAGTTGAGGAAGCAAGACTTGGGGATAGTGTTTTCACCCGTGGCAACGGAGGTTGTAGTGAAGACTACGTCAACAATCAGAAACTATTGAGATTTGTCATGCATATGTTAGTTGTAGGTCAATAGTATTTGATTTACAGTAGAATTAATTTGGATACAACTCAAATTTCTGATTAGTTTATGTCCCCAACCTCGGAGTCATGAATGAGTGGTCACACTAAGTTTAAACAAAGCAGTTAGGACAGCCATACCAGAATCCTAGCTACTTGATATTTTGCATGCATTTATGTCTTGAGTAGTACATACCATTCCCACACCAAGATAGTGGCCTCAGTCATCCATAATTAGGGATATTCCATTAAAATGGATGGGTAGGAAGGGAAGTTTTATTTTTGGTCATTGGCCCTGGGTCATTGTGGCCACTATTTGTATGTACAGTTTTCTACAAAAAGGTTGTTGATCGTAGGGATATTTTGAAAGTCCCTTCCTACCCACCCACATTCATTTTAATGGAATAGCCCTTAACGCATCAAGTTCTTTTCAAACAATTAGTACACATAGTTTAAGAGGTTGGTAAAGGGTTATTTTCGTGCAACGTTTTTGGCGTTTTATAAACTCGTGTTTTCGTGTTTTGAGTTTTTATTCCTCGTGTTTTCGTGTTGGCATTATTTCACATGCCCCGTTTTTGTCCATATTTTGAGCTCAAGATTCGTTTTTGATATTTCATATTTCGTGCGTGTTCATTTTCCTGTAAAAATCGGCACTTGTTACAATTAGGATTGTAACGGTACCGGAAAGCATCACAGAGCAAACTTTCACAGATTTTCATTGATTTTAAGAGCTTTCAGGTAAAAAAAAACTTAAGATAAGATGCATGAATTACCATAAATGATAATGACTCCTCAAGTTTTCGGCGAACTACGAGCAGCAATTTTCCGTGTTTCGTGATTGGCCATTTTTATCACTCGTGTTTCGTTTTCGGCAATTTTTAAGCACGTTCTCTCGTGTTGGGGACCCCCCTTTACCACCCCCGTTTAAGACTAGAAATATTGTTAACAATAATGGACGAGCCCACTTGTGGACAAGTCTATTATTGGAGACAATATTTGAAGCATCAGAAACAAAACTTCTATAAATATATACTATTAGTAATTTGTTTTGCGAGTATGGAATTCTCAGCTTGTATTGCATCGAGTGCGAAGCACGAGATGCAATACGAGCTGAGAAATCCATCCGAGCAAAACAAATTACTAATAGTATTTTTATCGCTAATTTTGTTATTAATATATACCAGATATATGTTTCTTATTCTATTGAAATATTTTTTTTAAGTTAAACATGTAATTTTTAGTTAAATTTAACGTTTTTTTTTATAGGATTATTTTTTTCACGAAACGTCACGCGACGTCATATTAATACGCTGTTGCTAACGTTCCATAGAGATTGACGATAATATGTTCATATCAGCGCAGTGCAGTGATAATAGAATTATCGTCGCTCTAGAACAATTGAAAATCAAGCAAATTAGCGATAATTCTTTTTATCGCTAATTGACAAATTTTGAAAATGAAAATTAATTTTCAAGAAATTAGGAAATTGATATTGATTAGTAATAGAATTTGTACGATCCTATCAGTTTTTGTACGTGTATATTTCTTTCTTAAGATTGATGCGCTGATTGTCAAAGTAGGAGTGCCTAAGATACTTTTTGCCAATATTTTTCCTTTTTAGGCAGTAGCAAATACTGAAAGTATTTGTGTCATAAGATCAAAGAAAACTCATGGGAATTACCAAGAGGAAAGATTATATTATGCCATTCTACTATTTAAGGATGTTTGCTGGTCAATTTTGAAATAACAAAGACTTCAATTAAATGTGATTGTTTTTGTTAGAAAATTGAAAAAGAAGAAATTTAGGCCAAAAAAATGAAAGGTTACCGATGTAATTTTTTGAGATACAAAATATTGAAAAAATGGCGGGAAACTGAACTCCTCTGCATTTTCATTGGTTTAACATGATCAATGTTTATAAATAATGAAGGTGACAAAATAACACCAATTGAATAAAATTTTGTCAGAATGCTGCAAAAGAAGTATAAAATGAATTTTTTTGGAAAACATTAGGGGATCACCAGGCAAAAAATAATAAAGCTTTAAAATGGATAAAACCAGAGAAATCCGAAAATCCGACAAAAATCCTTAAACAAGACCACCAAAAATCCTTAAACGTTTGATTATGAGAGAAAAAGAATTTAGTATTTATTGACAGAAGGTAAAATCAAAATGTTGTATTGTTTTATTGTGAAATGGTTTATTATACCCCCCGCTTTACGGGAGGTATATAGTGTTCATGGTGTCCATCCGTCTGTCCGTCTTTTCTATCGAATAGTTGGTATCCATTACTCCTCCTAAACCACTGATCAGAATTTCATGAAACTTATGCAGGAGCTTAATTACATAATGTAGATGTGCACTACGCTTTTAGTTTTCCAATAATTGTTTTTTTCGAGATTTTTTATATGTTTTTGACTTGGTCATTTTAGCTCAATGCAAACCATATGGTGACCACATGGTATCCGCTACTCCTCCTACGCCACTGATCAGAATTTCATGAAACTTGGACAGGAGCTTAATTACATATTGTAGATGTGTAAGATTTCTTATGCTTTTTGTTTTCCAATAATTTCCTTTTTCCAGATTTTTGATATGTTTTGAACTTTGTCATTTTAGCTCAATGCAAACCATATGGTGACCACATGGTGTCCGCGACTCCTCCTACGCCACTGATCAGAATTCCATAAAACTTATGCAGAAGCTTAATTACATATTGTAGATGTGCACTACGCTTTTTGTTTTCCAATTATTCTTTTTTTCCAGATTTATGGCATGTTTTGGACTTTTTCATTTTAGTTCAACACAAACCATATGGTGACCTCATGGTATCCACTACTCCTCCTAAAACACTGATCAGAATTTCATGAAATTTATGCAGGAGCTTAATTACATATTGTAGATGTGCACTATGCTTTTAGTTTTCCAATGATTCCTTTTTTTCTCAGATTTTTGACATGTTTTGGACTTTGTCATTTTAGCTCAATGCAAACCATATGGTGACCACATGGTATCCACTACTCCTCTTAAACAATAGATTGGAATTTCATGAAACTTATGCAGGAGCTTAATAACATATTGTAGATGTGCACTACGCTTTTTGTTTTACAATAATTTTTTAAGAGATTTTTGACATGATTTGGACTTAGTGGTCTCGATGCAAACCATATGGTGAATACCTGGTATCCACTACTCCTCCCTGACCACTAATCAGAAGTTCATCAAACTTATGCAGGACCTTAATTACATATTATAGATGTGCACTTTGTATTTTGTTTTCCAATAATTCATTTTTTTAGATGGTCAAGAAAATGCAGGAACAGGTGGAGCGGGGGTATCGGTGGCCCACTAGGCCACATTAATTCTAGTTTACTCTATTTCTTCATTTTTTCAGTAGTTCTTTAACTACTGAAATGCTGGAGCTATTTTTTTCTTTGTTTTCTGTAGCTAGTAATTACTGAATCAAGTGTGCCTTAGGTACTCTACTTAAGTAATAAAACAAGATAGTATGGATTTTTAAATTTTATCTCATTTTATTGCTTTCAGAATCCTTTAAAGGACACTTTGGACCAGTCCATTGTGTAAAGATTTCTCCCGATGGTGATTTGTATGCTAGCGGAAGTGAAGATGGAACATTACGACTATGGCAAACTACTGTAGGAAAAACATACGGTCTCTGGAAGTGTGTAACACCGGATGAAACATTGCCTAATTCTGATTCTACACCTGTAAAATCAGAAAGTTAAATCTTATTTATCTTAGCCAGTGAATAATTTCGTCTCATTGAAGTCATTTAAATTTCGCAGACTCCTGGAGTCAATTATTGAAAGATCTCAAGCCTTGATGCCAAATCTGCAAGTGCTTTTGTGGCTTGTCAAATGTAGTAATGCCAATCTAATGATACTCAAAGATGTATGTTGGTATATTGAAAGCATGTCAGTACTGAAACCAAAATTACACATTATAGAATACTATTGCTTTTCGTAAACAATTTTTTGAAGTCATGAAGTGGTATGATATAGCCGTCATCTGTGTTGTTGTCGTATGAGGTCTTGAGACACTTTTGGTTCAGTTTTAGAATAAATGATCCTGTTATGTTAGAGTAAAATTCATGAGAAAATAGAATCTCATTTTGTTGTATATTTGTAGTTTGATTTTGATGGAGTTTAATGGATTACTTCTAAAAAAAACACCGAAGATAGTGCTCTCTGGTTAAATGTCGCATGCCATCAATTCCCTGAGCTAACAGGGGCAAAATATCTAATTCCCTCTTTGTGCATACCTCTAATTTTAACTTTCAAAATATAAAATGGGATTTCTTTTGACTTATGAGCTCGGATAAAGCAATAACTACTAAGGTCATATGGACAAAATCAAATGTTACTAAATACTAAAATACCAAATTTTATTATTATATGCTCTACACATATTTCAAGGAGTAACCTCTCATAAGCAAGGAAGGGCATTTTCTCTAATTTCTGTCCTGTTTTCACATTTCCTGAACAGTTGGAGAAATACATTTCTCCTCTCTAGAGAGAATGTTGTTCTCGGCAAGTGATTGGATGAAATTCAGTTATGACGTGAAATTTGTTTGCTGTTCTCCAACTTTACCATTGTGACGTTATGAAAAAAGGCGACCATGCCTGATGACACCACGCTCTAAGAACTCAATTATTTAGGATCATCAGGAAAGTGGGGTTATATTTTTGTCCAAAAACACCTTGAAATCATTAGAGAAATAAAATCCACAACTGTATCTCCTGAGAAACGACATTTCTAAACTCTCGATAGTTAAATTTTCAAATATTTAAAACGCTCGGCAAGCCTCGCATTTCAAAATTTGAAAATTTAACTATCTCTAGTGTAAAAATGTCGTTTCTCACTCGACGCTGTTGTGGATTCTATATTTCCATCAATGGTTTCAGATTTCTCTTGTCTATATCTTTTGAAGAATTCATAAATATTTATGTTATCTTTACCCCTTCTCAAATGTACAAGGCTTAAAAAAAACCTTGAATAAAGTACCTCAACTTCTTTGTCTAGTATATTTGATGTTCACTATGAGCATATGCGAAAATCAGATTTTAGCTGTGTAATCCTAGATTTTACGATGACAAATTGGTCTATTGAGTGACATGTTGGCAGCACAAAAACTGATTTTTGCAACATTGAAATCTTAGATTTACCTCCCCTAAGGAAACTTAAAATATAATTAGGACATTTTCATTCATATACAAATAATCTTACAAAAAACAGATGAAACTAAGTAATTTGAAATACATGTAACTGGAAAACCAGTTTTAGTCTATGCTGCTTATTTTTTCTCCTGTGATTTTTTTAAATCACCCAATTAGAAATAGAATTACAAACAAACTCAGCTATTTCCTTATGTGTAAAATGCTATGGTTGTATCATTTTCTGTGATGCATATGCCTTTTAATAATGATAATAAGACAGTCCATACAGTATGTTCTGATTTAAAATTTCATAGTGTCATGAATTCTGTAAATGTTCAATCAAACTCAAATCGTGAACAATGTTATATGCCTCAACCTATGGCATCAGGGGCATTAAGTTGTACCCTTGACAGTGAGTTGGTACAAATGTCCATACATACAACCAATCATTTTTGCAAAGGATTGTATATGCAGTAATGATTTGATATTTGTTCTGAAGCTTTTGTAAGATGATTTGCACCATATCATCCCTTTACAAGTTCGTAACTTATCTACTTTTTCTTTGGTGATAACTCTTGATTTTTTTTTCTATTTTAGCCATTTGTAGGGATATATGGGTCCCATGGACATATTTTCCTTTATTTACATCTTATCATAGGGTGAATAACATTTACCATTTGGATATTTCAACACACAATAACAGTAAAGTAAGATTCACAAATCACGAAAGTTTGATCATACAACAGTGAAAAAGATCCTAGTAGCTTATAATTTAAAGAACCGTAAATTTGGTAATTTTTGCTATTCCCAACCCACAATTTTCATCAAAAATAAGCATTGCATTGATTTCTGAATTTACAGTAATTTAGCCAGTAATTTTGCCAATTTTTTAATGTTAAATGAGAAATGTGTGTCCTTTCAATTTATCTGTGATAAAACATACTGTTGTAAAATATAACTGTTTTGTTAAGTAAATTTGTTTAGAAGGCCACTTCAATATAATTATCACCCTGGATCACAAAAATATGGGTGTGGTTAGGAGATTTCACTTTAGTTTTCTATTTTTATTTTGTAAGGGAAAAAAAGTTTTTTACACTCCTATTGTTTGAGTGTTAGACTAGACCATTTTCAGTTCAGCTCAACAACTTATTGAGTAATCCTGGCTTCCCCGTCTTTGTCCATGTTCTCATATAGGTATATATCTCTGCAACTATGCAAGGTAGGGTCACCAAACTTTAGAAGCAGGTTCATCTTGGGTTGACTCACAGCCTCTGGAAAAATAAGGTCTCTTTGACCTATATTTTCTGCTTGAACAACTTGCATTCAAGTTTATCTCCAAGTTCAGGTCACAGTAACTAAACATGGTAGGTCATGTAACCTTGTATATTCATTCATATCTGATGATAGGTGAGCATCCAGGCAAAAAAAAGTCACTTTGACCTATATTCTCTGCTTGAACGACTTGAACATTCAAGTTTATGTCCTAGTTCAGATTTTGGTCACTATACATGCTAGGATCATGTAACCTTGGAGATGCATGCATCTTTGATGTTAAGTCGTCATCCAGACAAAATTAGGTCACTTTGACCTATATTTTCCACTTGATTTATTTATATTCAAGTTTATGGATGAGTTCATTTTTAAGTCACTATACATGGGAGATGCATTAAATCTTGCAACTGCATGCATCTTTAATGGTAGGTCAGCATCCAGACAAAATTAGTTCACTGACCTATTTTCTCTGCTTCAAAGATTTATATTCAACTTTATGGACAAGTTCAGATCTCAGCTTTTATATATGGTAGGATCATGTAACCTTGTATTTACATGCATCTTTGATGGAAAGTCAGCATCCAGGCAAAATTAGGTCACTTTGACCTATATCTTCCGCTTGATTGACTTACATCAAAATTTACTAAAGAGTTCAGATCTCAGTCATAGTGCATGTTAGTATCATGTAAATTTGCATTTGCATGCATCTCTGATGGTAGGTCAGCATCCATGCCAAATTAGAATATTCGGACAATGTTCCATAACCAGGGGAACTTTGACTTATTTGATTACCTTTGAGGTCATTTTTTTGTTGTGGCTGTCTCACATCTCATGTCTTTTGTTTTTTGTATTTCTTGTTTTTGCAATGTCTCTGGACTTTGATTTATGCAATAACCACATCATGTTTTCCTTCAGTGTTCTGCCCCTGTTGTTTCATTCAAAGTCTGTTTAGTTAACTTTTTATAAATTTTAGTTTCTTGATATTTGTGTAATTGGATGTGATTTGTTTCCATTGATTTGTTCACTTTTTTACTTTTTCGGGGCCATTTAGAGCTTGCTATATGGTGTGAGGTTCTTCACTGTGTTGAAGACTGTAGGGTGACACCTAGATGCTTTGTTTTGGGTCGTTTTAACCTGGATATGGGATTTCTTTTCTTTTTCATATTTTCTAAAAGTCAATTTTAAAAAAAAAATGTCAAAATCATGCTTATTTTATTTTTCTCAATCTCATTGACAGGGACATTTCTGATAAAAGTATACAAAATCACTGATATACTAGACTCTGCCATGAGAAATTTCTATAAATTGTAAATTTGCAGGCCAGGATAATAATCTACTAAATATATTCAGTTTCTCCATTGCATAGTTTGTAAATTTGTCTGAATACCAGATTTAATTATTACAATTCTATATTATATTGATGTCGGTACTAGAATTTATATTAGTGGTAAGCAGGTCTTGTTGTGTCTTGGTGCATGTGCAGTGTGAGAAGAGTATTTTTCAAGTTATTGGAATCATGTAAAATTAAAAATTCTGGTCTTTGGGCTACCTTACAATAAAAAATTCCTATAAGTATAGATAATTAGAATCTCACTTATCTGCTCCCACCCCAGGTTTTTGAAGGCTTTAAAAATATTTTTGTTTTTTGCTAATTTCTTTAAATTTCTTAGAAATTTGTCAAAATATTGGAAAAAGTAAAATTCAACCAACCACTCCATTTCTTTCTTAAATTCTTGATAAGAATCTAGGAATATTTTTATTGTGGCCTTAAAAGACCATTTTGATTCGGAATTCCTGGTATTAAAGTCGTGATAAAAAAATTCTGTTTTGCAGCAGAGGGGGTTGTTTATGTTAGAAATAAATCACAAATTTTATTTACAGAAGTTATGAATAACTCAGACAAATATGAAGGTAGGAATGGGGGTATCCTTCTGACCGTTAACGGTAAAAAATTAGGCCAAATGACCTTAACGGTAATTTTTATGCCTTCACGGTAAATTTGCTAGATATTTCTACATAAAATATCTTTTGACGACTGACGATATTTTTTTTTCTCCAAATGACGATAACCGTGCGAAATTCAACAGTTATTCATAACAGAAGTTATGAATAACTCAGACAAATATGAAGGTAGGAATGGGGGTATCCTTCTGACCGTTAACGGTAAAAAATTAGGCCAAATGACCTTAACGGTAATTTTTATGCCTTCACGGTAAATTTGCTAGATATTTCTACATAAAATATCCTTTGACGACTGACGATATTTTTTTTTCTCCAAATGACGATAACCGTGCGAAATTCAAGTAATTTCACGAATCAAGCTTATATATTTTTGAGGATAAATGGTTAAATTTAGACTCATTTGACGTTAACAATAGCTGAATAGAGGTATTTGACGGTTAACGATAGAGGGCATTCATACCCTCAAATATGGTCCCTGGGGATATCTTTGCCCGAAATACTGATAGCCAATTAACTGTACACTGATAGGCCAGTTCAATCAATTATTTTGTGTAAAAGGTAATGATATGTCATGAAATTGGCAATGTTTAATTTATTATGAACTGTAAAAATGAAATAAATGAAAGAACAAGAGTTAAGTTTTATTTAAGATTTTATGTGACACTACTTAGTCAATAAGAAGCAAACTTGGCCACAATAGTCTTTAGGTGGTCCTCTGCAAAAAATTTTGTTTTTTTTTCAGGTCCTTGCTAAATCTAAGATGGCCACCAGTGCAGAACATAGTTTTAACATTTGACTTTATAAGAAAACCCATTCAAAGATCTTCTCCTCTGAAACTTTGAGCCAGTTGGAACCAAACTTGAGGTGGTCCTCTGCAAAGATGGTGTTTTTTCAGGTCCAGGCTATTTCCAAGATGGTCTATGGTGTTTAGCAAAACTTTACATTTGACTCAAGGGAAAACACATTCAAAAGATTTGCTCAGCAAATTGGAACCAAACTTGGCAACAGTAGCTTTGGATAATCCCCTGCACAAAAATGTGTTTTTCAAGATTGCTCTTTATCCGAGATGACCGCCAGCAACAAACATATTATGACATTGGACCCTATGGAAAACATATTCAAAGATCTTCTCCTCTACGTAGCCAGTCGGAACCAAACTTGGCCACACTAGTCCTTAGATGGTCCCATGCCAAGAAAGCGTTTTTATGTCCATGCTATATCTTAATACAAAAAATACCGATGTTGCATAAAAAACTGTAAATTTCGTTATGCTGTACCCGTGTTTCAAGGAGTTACCTGATGGCATTCAGCGGGAACATAGTTTTAACATTGGACCCTATGGGAGAACAAATTCAAAGATGTTCTCCTCCAAAACAGCTGAGGGCTATATGGGACGGGGGAAGGCACTTTAAAATTGCTGCTATGGGTGGTTGTTAAAAATTGAAGTCAGAATTCATATGTAAGTATAAAAATTCTATTTTGCATCTATGGGTGGTCATGACAATTTTCAAGTACCTTCCTCTGTCCCATGTATGTTTTTCTGGAACAGCCCTGAGTCTGTAAGAGGTCATCTGCAAAAAAGATGTTTTTCAGGTCAGCATTTTAGTGGAACTAACCAAGGGCCTGATAAAAACAGCTCATGCCAGAGGGGTGTTCGCGCCATTGTAGGTCTTACTGTGTAAAAAATCGAACAAAAGGTCTAAATAAAGAGTTCGAGACATCCATGGTGCTTGAGTTATTGCAGTTCGAGCCATCGAAGTTCAATTGTATATATTTTAAATTTCAAATCTATATTTCAAATTCACAGTAACCTCTGTATTTATTTATTTGTTACCACTGGGTCTATGCCACTGCTGGTAGACTGTTAGTCCCCGAGGGTATTCACCAGCCCAGTTTCCAGTACTTTGGTGCTGACCCGAAAGCCGATTTTATTTGGAACCTTACAATAGCTAAATTTTTGTAAATATCGTTGAAAACTAAGGAGTATCTCCCTCATACAAAGCTCTGTCCTTAGCTGATTTTGGCTTATATATTTAGATCACATTGGTTATTTGTTCTCTATCAGTTTTTTAGCATCTTTGAGTTTATGGTCTTCCAAACATTTAGATTTTATCTGCACTGAAGAGACCTCAGTTGTCGAAATGCGCATATGCAGAATTCAAGTTCACTGTAATCTCGGTATTTATTTATTTGTTACCACTGGGTCTATGCCACTGCTGGTAGACTGTTAGTCCCCGAGGGTATTCACCAGCCCAGTAGTCAGTACTTTGGTGCTGACCCGAAAGCCGATTTTATTTGGAACCTTACAATATCTAAATTTTTGTATATATCGTTGAAAACTAAGGAGTATCTCCCTCATGCAAAAGCTCTGTCCTTAGCTGATTTTGGCTTATACATTTAGATCACATTGGTCATTTTTTTTTAAACATCTTTGAGTTTATGATCTTCCAAACATTTAGATTTTATCTGCAGTGAAGAGACATAAGTTGTTGAAATGCACATATGCAGAATTCAAGTTCACATTAACCTCTGTATTTATTTATTTGTTACCACTGGGTCTATGCCACTGCTGGTAGACTGTTAGTCCCCGAGGGTATTCACCAGCCCAGTAGTCAATACTTTGGTGCTGACCCGAAAGCTGATTTTGTCAGCTCACCTGACCCAAAGGGTCAGTGTGAGCTATTGCCTTCACTTGGTGTCTGTCGTCCGTCGTCCGTTAACTTTTCACATTTTCAACTTCTCCTCTGAAACCACTAAAACAAATTCAACCAAACTTAAAAGGAATTATGTACTTAGGATCCTTAACAAAAATTGCTCATTTCGTTCAGATCCAATAAAAAACATGGCCACCAGTGCAAAACTTAGGTTTAACATTGGACCCTATGGGAAAAATCACATTTTCATCTACTTTTCTAAAACCAATGAAGCAAATTCAACCATACTTTACAGGAATGATGTACCAAAGGTCCTTATCAAAGATTGCCCATTTCATCCCAATCTAATAAAAAAACATGACCACCAGCGCGGAACTTAGATTTAACATTGGACCCGAAGGGAAAAATCACATTTTCATCTTCTCCTCTAAAACCACTAAAGCAAATTTAACTAAACTTTACAGGAATGATGTATGGAAGGTTCTTAACAAAGACTGTTCATTTCTTTCAGATCCGATAGAAAACATGGCCGCCAGCACAGAACATACTTAAACATAGGACCCTATAGGAAAATCACATTTTCATCTTCTCCTCTGAAACCACTGAAGCAAATTCAACAAACTTTACAGAAATGATGTACAGACAGTACTTTACAAAAATTGCTCATTTTATTTAGATCCGACAAAAAACATGGCCTCCAGTGCAGAACATAGTTAAACATTGGAGTCTGGTATGAGAAAATCATCCTTTTCATTATCTCTGAAACTATTCAGGCAAATTTAATAGAACGTCCTCTGAAAAAATTACTTATTACAATAGGATCAGACAAAAAACATGGGTGCTAATGGAGAACAAAACTAAACATTAGACCCCATTATTTATTTATTTATCAAAGATGGCCGCCAGCAGGGAACATAGTTTAATAAACTGCTGCGCCAAGAGCGCATAATACGCTAGTCCACTGTCAACTCGAACTTTATGGCATTGTTGGACCACAACAAAATTTTGATTGAAGAAAAAATCAAACAGAATATGTGCCTTACCAAGATGTAACCATTTAACAAATATCAAATTAATATGTAAAGTTAATACATAGAAAGGTGCACAAAAATGAATTTTCAGAAAAATATTAAGTGCAAGGGCCATAACTGTCCACAAAAATCATTAAACAGGAACCAAATTTAAACTTAATCGGTAATTTATAACCATACAATCATATACTATATATCAAATCAACATATTCACACATTGTAAAGAAAAGGTGGAGAAACTGATGTTTTTCAAAAATTTACAAAGTCCAAAGCCATAACTCTGTACAAAATCAACCAACAAAAACCAAATTCGAACTTGATCTGTATCACACCTAGATATCCTCATATACCAAATATGAAATCAATATGTCAAGCGGTTACAGAAAAAACCTCCGGAAACCTATATTTTTCAAAATTTCACTAAGTCCAAGGACCATAACTCTGTACAAAATCAACCGACCG